>JAOYFF010018564.1:0-23437 GCA_025773925.1 Cryptomyrus ogoouensis
ATGTGGGAAGAGGAGGGAGGGGTGTTGGGCGGGGAATCGGTGGGGGGTGTGGGCAGGGGTGTGGGGGGGGGGGGGGGGGGGGGGGGGGGGGGGGGGGGGCGGTTGGGGTGGGAGCCGGGTTCCAATGGCCCGCACCACTGCTTAACTGGGTGTAGCATGGTATGTCGCACTTCACTGTATGTGATTACACAGTGAAACACAGGCACTGGCTGCAGCTTTCGGCCTACTGGCAGCCTTGGCGCTATGTGTCCACGCTTGTGTTGACATCCAGTGAGCTTGTCATTAGCCCTTTTTAGCCGACGTGCAAACAATTGTGCTCTTATTACTGTTTTCCTTTTCACCATGCATGTTATACTATTATCACTGGAACTATTGCGGCAGTAAATTTTACAGTAAAGATGAAGGTTTTACAAGCAGCGGTTCTGCGCCGGTACGTGGCAGTCAGCAAAAACGTGGTGGGAGGGGGGGTTATCTGGCAAACAAGACTGCTGTGGTAGGGATCTTGTGTGATAGATGACAGGGGTGTTGATGGGCACAGGGGAGCATGAAAACCCTCGTTACGGCCATAATAATGGCATGTAGCGCAGTCATGGGAGCAGCTTCTGCCAGGATGACCTGTGCCGGCCCATCGGTGTGACCTTCATGGCCTCTGATTCCCCTGGCTGCCCGTCTTCCAGCCTACAAGCACTGTATGGACTGAGGAACCGCACATCTCCCACTGACACAGGCATATCAGGCTGGAGCAGGGCCCCGTTTTTTGGGATCGTCTGATCTGCCACCTCTCTTGAGCTTTTGGTGTCCATGCTTCTGCCTTTCCACGTATCTGGGCAGATACACCTCTGGCGAACAAGTTGGATTTTATTTCCAGAACATCATTTAACGGGGGTCAGTGCACCTGATAAACATGACAAGTGCATCGGGCTGCTCTTTCCACACCCTCCATTACTGCTGCGGCTGTTTATATTTGCTGCATTACGCAACGTTGTCCGGAAAGTTCCAGAAAGATACAAGGGGACTGTGACAGTCACTGGTCGCCAAAACAGGCAAAATGTGATAAGAAATAAATACAAAAGTGGGCGATAATCTCAGGACACCGGCTCTGTAAGGAAAAGTACTTTGACTGTAATTGGTGAGGCCAGTAGCGGAATCAGTGCCAAGGGTAGCCAGAGATGTTACCCTGGTAAAATGGTCTGACACATGGGTCCAAGTCAAACATGCTGCCTACACACACAGTCATCTCCCAGCATGCCACACTCGATCAACATCGTTATTATTTAATAATAAACAGCAGCTACATGTATATGGGGCTTTACACCTAGAATGCCTGCTTTTTTATTGTACTAACGAAAGCACAAGAACTTTTGTAACAACAATCAAAAATCAACTGTATCGGAAAACATTCCTGCCATTCTAGTTTAATGACTTAACACAACGACTTGCTAACACCCTTCCATATTTCCCCTTGGACATGTTCTGGACGAAAAAAAAAAAATCCATAATTTGTTTCTATCAGTTAAGGAGACGTCCAGTTACATTTAAAACCCAGTATTGCGCAGTTTAGGGATAGCTGCACAGCGTGAAACTGCCAAAGAATGTGGGAGTATATAATGAAATACATATCCGCAAATTAGAAATTATGGCACAAGTATTTTCCCTTTGAGCAGGACGGGATCCTAGAAGACCCAGAAAGCTTCATGCAGGCATATATTAATAGCAACAGCTAGAGAAAAAAAAGGTAACAACTACACTTACAGAAGTGTCAGTGCATTGCAGCAGGACTGCATCAGTGTAATGCAGGGAAAAGTGCACCATCCATCCTTTGCTTTCTTAGATTTGCATGTGCGTGTCCGTGCAGTCCTGCAAGGAGGTTACTTAGGGGACGACCAACAGATGCAAACTATTACATACAATTCTATTCACTCGAGAACCCTCAAATTACTTCACAATATGAAGCTGATATGCTTCTGAAAATTAACAAGTTGGGTAATTAAAATTCAGTGGAGCTGTAAACCAGCAAGATGTAATTAAAAGAACAAGGGCAGTCGGATGACAGGCTTTCTCTAGTCAACGTTAGGGAGAAATTTCTCAGCTGCTCTTTGACATTGCTGTATTTTCAGGATTATTGTAGTTACACTAAGAACACCTACAAATAAATAGACACATAACTGTATACACACCTGATTATCTTTGATTACAAATTTAGTTATATACATATTAAAGGCTGCGTTATAAAATCTACAAATTTTACAGAAGGGTTGTTGAAAAAATCTTTGGCCCGACATATGGTAAGAGGGCTCCCAGTAATTGCAACATGATTGAACGTATTTGTTAAATGCTCTTGCTTGGCAAATTATTTTGATTATAGGTCTTATGAAACAAGAAAATGTAATTTTGACAATCACTTAAATTTCCCTGCAAACAGAGATAATTATTTGCTGACAGCATGATATTTCTACGGGTAAGCAAAAGACAAAAACGGTCTGCACAACATGCCCAGCCATTTGCATGCGACCTGCTGTTTCGGGTCGCTGTTTCAGACATCCACGTCAACGTGCCCCGGCCTATGCGTAAGCTACTGCCGTGCCCCCATGTTAGAAGAGCCTAATTGAGAGCAGCAAGTATGAGTGTCTGCGCAGGCGGCTGTCAGAGGGGCTACGCAGGTGAGCGGGGACGTGGTGTTGCGGCCTGCATCCCTGATTGGCCGCATCCCTTCAAGTGTACGATACTTCAGTAATGCAGAGTCCGTGCTCTGCTTGTTAGCATTCCAGAGCCACGGCAGGGCTTGGGTTAAGAGTGGAGCACTCGAGAGGAAAAAAAAGAGAGCGAGAGGGTAGAAATACAGCTATGTATTGAAAATTAATTACTCAAACATATATAATATACTTTGGTCTAGCCTAGCTCTGGAGTGTTTTAATAGCTGCTGTACATTTGGAGTCTGTTTTTACAGCTGAATTACTATTGTAATTACTCGGGCTGTAAATATTAATAAGGGCTGCTGCCTCGGTGCAAGAGAAATATGACAGCCAGGGTGATGGCCTTTAATTGACAAGGAAGTGTACGACCACAGCGGTTAGGTATGGCAGGAGCTCAGGCACTTCTGAGGTTTCTGAAGGGGGCTTGAAGGTGACAGAGACGACTTGGGTCTTCAGCACGTCCTGCAAACTGTTAGCACCTGTTTATGCGCCTGTACTGAACTCTGTCAAAACTGGAGCATGAGCCAGTAGGAGGTCCCGCTTGGCGCTGCACCTCACAGTGACGGCTTTCTGCTCGATTCCCTCAAATCCAGGTACCTACATAAGAGTGTTTTCACTGTAGTTTGTTTTTTATGTGGAACTTGTTTTCGGTCTGAAAATTATTTTTATACTTGTCAAAAATCCTATAAAATTTCTTCTGACAATCAGAAACGCTACAAAGCTGACAATATGACAATATGAGACTAGTCTTAGTTGGGACAAGATCTCTCTGAATCTAGCAGACAGTGTCTTCCTCTGTCTAATAAACTGCTCTCTCAGCTGGTTTTCACTAAGCTCTTTGATCATTTTCACCAAGCCTTTAGTCATTGGTTAAACCAAGATGAGTCTAAAGCAGTGTTTCCCAATTCCGTCCTCGGGGACCCAGAGCCGGTCCATGTTTTACTCCCTCTGAGCTCCCTGCCAGACAGTGCACATTTTTGCTCTCTCCCAACTCCCGGTAGGGAGCAAAAACTTGGACTATCTGTGGGTCCCTGAGGACAAGACTGGGAAACACTGGTCTAGAGAGCTGGTGTTCACAGGACAGATGGGTAACCTTAACACACACTTCTGCTGTTTTGTGTAGGGCATCAACCAGAAATATGAAACATTTTAAAAACACCTATATCCCTTCAAATCATTTCTTAACAGTGAAGCTATATTCTGCGGGCATGTTTCCTTAAAGTTTGCTCCAAAAACCCATTTGTTTTAAATTTAGAAAGCTGATTACCAGGTGGAATGGAAATCAAATCATTACAGCACTGTTGTATATTTAAAATATAATTTTACAATTTCAAAACATCAAACTGACAAAAAAGTAGACACTTATATACAGTAATATATGACAATGCATTCTTGGTTATATAAGAATTTAAGGAGTTTCAGTTACCTAACAAATATTGTATTGCTTAAAAATATATTAAATTCATAGTACAGTAAAAAATATTTTTAAAAAAACATAATATTCCTTCCATTTCCTGAAATTGCTGAATCCCAACTGGGGTTGCGGGGGTTACCAGAGCCTATCCCGGGAACAATGGGTGCAGGCAGGAACCAACCCTGGGCTGTCGCAGACACACCGCATGGCGCACACACTCACACAACTACAGGGCCAATTTAGACTCACCAATCAACCTATCCTGCATGCTTTTGGACCGTGGGAGGAAACCGGAGCCCCTGGTGAAAACCCACGCGAACACGGGGAGAGCGTGAGAACTCCACACAGGAAGGACCTGGGACTGAACCCAGGACCTTCTTGCTGTGAGGCAGCAGCGCTAACCACTGCGCCACCGCGCTGCCCTAAAACATAATATTGTATTTTAATAACTATAATTTTATTTTAAATGGCATTAGTTGCATATAGCAATAGTCATAATGTAACTGTAAAGAATAAAAGAGAACGGGAAGTATGAACAGTGCAATTTACAGTGAAAATCTCCAGTGGAAAACCAGGCGTCAGCGGCATGCATCCCCTCAACTTCATCTCACAGAACGAAGCGTGACTAAAGGCATGCTATTAGTGGCTAAGGTAATGAATGTGCTGTTAAAGATGCTTAAGCGTCTATACTTCGTTAGAGAAAGGCAGGTGGGTGGGGTGACTGGTTATCCGCACTGTAAGACAGTAAACAGTAAAGCAATAGGATACAAGGCCCAACTGCAACGGCCTGGAAGAAAGGTCTCCCATCAGCCCTCATTATATACAAAAAAAGAAATAACAGAATTCTGGCTATAGCCAGATGACCATATTTAATTTATTTTATACTTCATCTACTTTTTTATTCTTATTTTTGCTTTCATGTTTTTTCCTTTTCCGCCATTTTTGTTCTCTACCATTTTCCATCTATTTCTGTATTTTTCTAAGTTTTTAAATTCATTATTTCCACTCCAGAGCGGCAGCGGTGACAGTGATGGGGTCGGGATCCAGGCTGACACAGAGGTTAGGGGGTTCAGATCCCTGCTTAGCGGCACCCTTGCGTCTGCTGCTGCAAAGTATTTTACTGCTGAAGGATCTGAAAGGCAGAGGTCGGCCCCTGTAAAAGCATTATGGGGGGAGCAATGGTGGTGGGGAGGCAGAGGGGGTGGGTTCTGCAATCTCATTTGAAACTGTCGGGCCCGACGAGAAAAATGTTGCATCGAAGACTAAACTGCTATTAAGCAAGATTGCATTGACCCATAGGAGGGTTTTCAGCTGCAGCAGCAACACGGCATGTACAAGAAACAGAGCTGATTCCTGCTCCCGAGTTACACTCCACACTACCAAAAATAAAATATATTTGGTAACAACTGATTTTCTTACCCACTGTCACAATTTAAATTGTTTTTTTAATTAATACAAAAATAAATAAAACAAACAGCATCATTTAATTTGAGCGATGGTTTAAAACTGCGTGCAGACAAAGGGAGCACTGGGTTTGAGTAGGTGACATTTAAAATGTGTGCAAGGAGCAGTTTTTCCATATTTATTTATCTGCATGTTCATAGGTGTACGTGCGTTTGAAGGGAATTTCCCAACATCCAAAGACGGAGTATAAGCTAAGGGTACGGCGGCCTACCTCTCCCCCCCAGATCAACCAATCAGAAGGGAAGGCAGTGCTGAGTCAGGGCCAGGGTGCAGCTCACGTCCGCATGCAGGAGAGAGGAGCTGGCACTGCACTGCAGCAGCACTCCTCTATCCCCTGACACCAAAGGGCCTTAGGTGGGCTCTATCCATACTGCAAGCCCCCGGCTTTAATGACTGAGGGCCCTTTCACCACGGACCCTCTCTGCCAATCACAACTACTCTTTCGCTTTCTCCATCAGCTGCCCTTCCCTCTCATGAAATGCCTTCCAATAGTTTGATACCGGGAATAAATAAATTACTTTACAAAGCCGCTCAATGTCACCTGTAGACGTTGTTAAAGTTTATGGCCTGATCGAATGTCAATGTTTTTCTTTACAGGGAGCAATCTAATGTGATTAACTCCCTAATTAACGTGGATTTACAAAGGATCTTGCCATCAGACTGCCTCCTGTACTCTTGACTTTAAAATTACAGATTATCCTCACAAATAATAAATATGGCAACAATAGCAAGGCAGGAAAAGCACAGCTCGCATTTTCAGAAATGTGTCCATGTACTGCACCAGTGACTGCAGTGACAGGCACAGTTCATGAAAACCATTCATTAATACACAGATTATGTACAAAATCAAATGAAAGGCTGTGCGTTTCAAAATATACTAATTTCTTTCTTTCTCCAGCCAGAATAAAAATACAGATTGGAAAATTGGCAAAACAATATGCTAAATTATTTAAGGTAAACTTACATGTCCAGAAAAACACCATGTGTATTTTTACATGCTGACAGGCTGGTATGTTTTGATCTCATAAAACACACATAGGGCACAAAAGGTAATCATGTTCATATCAGGGTTTGTGTCAGTAGGGGTGCATGGGGGGGGGGGGGATCGGGGTGGCCAGCCCTCACAGTCCTGTGTGCTGCCTTGTCCCAATAAGGAGCGAGTGGGAGAGTGAGAGATGGAGAGTGTTCACCAGACAGCTGAACAGGAAAAAGGTCACGACAAAAAATAAAATAATAAAAAAGACATCTGGGTCTGCCACGGGACAGGAGTCAAGGTGGCAGCCCAACTCGGGACTATTCACTGTGGCCCCGTTCCCAGCTGTCAGGGCCCTTGAAAACAACACCTGTGCATACCACTCCTGGGACCTTGTGAGGTGTCCAGCTGTCCCCAGTGCCCATCCATCCATCATTCCACAATAAGGCCCAGAATGTGGGATCTGTCCTGGCCAATGTCCCGGAATAGATGCAGCACCCTACCCCCTCCTACCATTCAGGTTGACAGAGGGGACACCTACCCCCCGCCCCCCCTTCCCCTACAAGCACTGCCAAATTCCCTCTGACTCTTAAATGATTCACACTACGGCACAGTTTTGCAGTAACACTTAGAAGATAGCAAACCTTCTACTGACAGGGGCCAATGGAAAGCAAATGGGAAATGGCCAGTACAGCACTGTCAACCTTGTTAGTAACTTTGGATAAAAGGCGATGTCAGGCAGCGAAATCAATCAGCCCTTAAAGTCTTTATTCAACCTGCTGTCACATAGATGCCAGCATGATAAGAAAAAAAAATACACAATGCTCTATTGGCTTCCGGTGTCTGTGCACGGTGCATGTTTAGCGAAAATGCAAACTTGAAAATTCAGAAGTCGTCTGTGGCTTTTATCATCACAGTCGTGATGCTTAAATCTAAGGACGGACCGCCAATAAAAAATATAAATGGACTTTGGGAGATTCAGGCTCCAAGAACTGAGCCCCAGAGAATAAAATCAGGAAAAATGTTGCTATTAATTGTGACTGGATATAAATCACTTTTGTCTTTAAAGACGTTGTAGACTCTGTGGGTACCGCCTAGTTTCATAACAGCTTTATCAAAATATTATAAGCTTTCCCACTGACGTTTTCTGTAAGGACAAAAATCCATTCATAATGTTTCTGCAGCACAGCCACAAAATAAAAAAATAAAATCCAGGGCAGATTTTTTTGCCCTTCATATAGCATTTCCGTTCTACCTCTGATCGCAACATATACTGTATGGAAGTAGACTCTCATCAGTTTGCTTTGTACTCTGATGACAAGTTTATTAGCCAGCCAGAAGGGAACTGGGGAGTTCCGCTTTTTCTGCTCATGAAACCTTTCGCATTTGTCTGTTTATGTTTTGCTCTACTAAATGCACACTGGTCGGCTATTGTCTGGTAAATAAGTGTGGTGAAGGATATGGGGATGCTGGATTCCCAGTCTAGGGTGAAAAGTGCCCATCTGTCCCAAATTCACTTGAAACGCCATACCGTAGAAAACCATGGTGCCATTCTGATGCGTCAGCACAGCAACACACACTAACAAACTAGACATTATTTCTTGTTATTTCTCCATCGTGGAGCATGGGGTCATTATGAAAACTTCTTGCCTATTCTGATGGACGCGGTAAGCATGGGCCACGGCATGGGCCACGTTCTGCTGATTGCGGCAGGTCCCATAACCGCATGTGATGTCTTCGTGTAGCTGGGACGTCCCCATCCCTCTCTCCCGGAGCTGACTGGGTTCTCTGGGTTGTATTAAAATGTCTTTTGTGCTTGCCTGTGCATCAAAAAGACTGGTTCACAGCAAACACAACAGCAATGGATTTCTGCGGGTTAGACAAGGGCAAAGAGGAAAGGGTGGCAAAGGTGGGGGCAGGGATTTAATAACTATAAAACTATAGTTCCATAGAGTATCAAAGGTTCCTCTGCCAAAACTGATTAGTAATAGCGAAAGATAAAATATTTATGAAGATAAAAATGTAATTGAGCATAAACTTATTTAATGCAGCTGATAGAAGGCAAAGAAACATTTGTAAAAGTAAGAATGAAAGAAAACAAGAGCATGAACTGAGATAATGAGAGAGGGAAAAAGAGAGATATAGGTCAACTGGAGTTAATTCCTACAGTGTCAGAGCTTCCTGCTTCATTAGCAGTATTGACAGGCCTGTGATAAATTCTTTGTTTCCAGAAGTTTGTCTGCAACTGTCATTAATAAACAGTGTCCTCTCAGCTGTTAGAGATCCCACCTGGTGGCCTTTCCCTCTTCCTCTATACTGCATGAAGGATAAAAAAATAAAAAAGTGTTCCGGGGCTCTCAGTGGCCAATTCTGCGCTGGGCAGTTAACTTGAAAATAGCAAAATGAATTCTTCCCATAAACTTTTTTTTAGTTGCATTATAAGCCACTTACACTCAATTTCTCAAAAAAATGCTTTGTCGCTGTGTTCTGATGTTTGTCTTGTGTTGAATTTCTTTTTTAAAATGTTTACCATCCAGAAGCAAGAGTGTAATCTTTGGAGTTTCTCTTGTTTTATTGACAGTGTATTTATTAGTACAATGTAATATTCAGCAGTTCCTACAATCACTATTTTTTTTTTAAATGTGAAAAAATCTGACACAATGCTTTTGATATCAGATGATTAAGGTAAAGCCTACAAAACTGACCTTGAACATGACCCAGAAATTCAGCCTGAACTCATTATGTTAGCATCATTTTTGCATGGCTGCCATAAGACTTTGAATTAAAGATTCATACTGACTAATCTCCTGTGCCCTCTCTTCTTTCTCCTTCCCCCTTCTCTCTTCCCTAACCAGCATGGACATGGACAGTAAGCCCAAGTCTGGCCGGGGCACCAAAAATGCTTTGCTAAAGCTGGTAAAATGGAACCAAATCAACTGTTGAATGGATTTGGTCCCCTTCAACCAGCTGTAGCTGTGCATTGATCTCCCCAGTTCTGGCTGAAAACGCATCCACAAACAGCACCACCTCACTATTCTGAGAACAGGCACAGCAGCCTTGGACCTGTCCACTTAAATTACCCAGGAAGAGACTCTTAACCACAGGAAGATGTCCATCAATCTTTTGCTTCTTGCACCAGCTTGAAGTTTATGTCAAGGATACTAACTTAAAATCATTTTATTGCTATAATAAGGTATTTACAGGCTGTATGAGCCAGCTTTATGATCAAGGTGAGTATTTGGTCTATTAATGCTATTATCATTATTATTGTTGTTATGGTACGGTCTTATTATTTTTTATTACCAGTAATTGATTTTGTCCTGATGGGTGGGGGTGGTGGGAATGACAATTCTAGCATAAGTAAAGCAGCCATCCTTTAACTGTGATAACTAATGCAGAAGTTTGATCAATAAACCTCATCCTGAAGTTCATAAACTGCTGAAGTGGCCTTTGCTTTAAAGCATGCTCTCTGGGTCGAGGAAGTGAAGCGATGGAAGAGAGGAAACTGGGGGGGGGGGGTTGCTGTAAATCCATGACTCTCCTCTAGCAGGATAACTGATATTCCGCTGGCAGCATGGGGTGCCTCACAATATTCTCTTACACCCACCTAAATACCTGTGCAGGTATGGTGCTGATGCCCTCCCACCCAATGCAGCATGTGCATTTGGTGATCCATTAAATAGATTACTTAGGTCTGAGAACTAATTAAAAAAAATGTACTAGTCTCATAGTTTTCTGTCATTAATCATGATTAATTAAAACGTTGAATCCCCAAATTCATGTTGGATTAACACAAAGGGGAGTACAAGGGTCATGGCCGCAAACTCATTGTAACATATTTTTCTCCACTTTTTAAGATTAGTTTGAAGACAGACTCAAATTATACAACTTCATTGTCTAAACTGTCAACTAGGATCAATTTTGTTGTGTTTATTTCTATAACAAACAAAAGTATTTAATCAAATCCAGGGTAAGAGTCACTTAGATGAGAAAAAAAACAGCAAATCTAACAAATATTGAGCAAAAATCTTATTATACAAATTGCTTGTTTGTTTAGGGGTTACATGGAATAAAATTAAAAGACTTAAAACATTTCATGCATATTTGTGTTACTGACTTTTGGCTACTTATTACTTTTAATATACCTAAAAAGTTAATGTCAATTGCTATGCACAAAAAACAACACTTTATTTCACTAGAACACTTTTTTTCCCAAAAAAATTCTGAAGCTCATGAGAATGACCCATATTCTAATTTGTTTAATTTAAACTTGTGATGTACAAATGATTAATTTCCAACAAAAAAACTGCTTGCAAGCAAGTACAAGCTGAATTTCAAAAGCTTGATGAACAGATGGCAATAAGGAAAGAGACGGTATCGTACTCTAAGAAGGGATGTTTAGTGATTTTTAAAAATTCACACACCTATAATCGCATGTATGCAACAGATGGATGTAAACATGATTTATTCTCACGTGATCGATCTAAATTCTTAAATCTATTTGGCAAGTGGCTCAAAAAAGAGAACTCTGAAAACCATTGAAAGTACACTTTATAACATGAAAGATCTTAAGATGTTAAGATATGACAGTTCAATAACATAAAAACGAATATTGTAAATTCTACAGCTCGCAGTTTTTAAAAATGAAATAAACCAGGTAACATCAGTTTCCCCGTGAGGACCTAACTGAATATTTTGATTTTAGCTATGAATTCTGGGAATCTGTGCAACCTAAACTCTCACGTTGTTTACAACCAGGAAGGAATATAATAGGTCTCCATTACAATCTATGCTCATACTATTCCCCCATTTGGATAACAAAATACTGCTTGTATTAAGAAATAATTATGTGTTAGGACTTTGATATTAAATGGTCACTGGAATTTGTAAATTTTCTTAATAAAATGTATTACATATTGTGTAAATTTGAGAATAAATATTTTTGTATGACATTTGACAGCCCATTAAGAAGAACCCCAAGACTCTTTACAGTTTATAACTATTTGTATATTTGCATATTCGAGTACTAGCAAGTTATTAGCAAGTTCCTTACCAACTGTAGACTGAAAAAAGACTCCATTAACCATTCACAGAAATATGTGTGTTTCAGCCCTGAGCTATGGGGCTGTGAAATGGACAGTGTATGTTCCTAGCAGGATGGCATGCTGACTGCTTAAATGTGGCTTGCATTCATTTCTCTTTCCTATATAATGGACAGAATATATTAGTGGAGTATTAGCTGGAACTGAAAATCACCAAGACTGGAACAGATTCAGACAGATGATAAGCAATATAGTGCATATCATTATAAGCCTATAATCTGTCTGGCTGTAAAATTTATGTATACTATATTGCACTATATTATACATTTTGCTTTAAACATATATCTGTAGAGCTGACACACAGAGTACACATGCACACCTATTCAGCCAATGCACAGACCTTATTAGGAAGAGTCAAATAAATCAGACGGTCGGCCTCCAGCTGGGAGACAGATCCAAGCCTGAACTATAACACTGCAGCCTTTTTATTTATTTACTACAGCATTCTCACTGAGATAGGATCTAACTTGGTCTCTTCATGGTAGAAAGAGGGAGGTACTCTTTTCAGGATTATTCATTATTCAGTTATTTGGGTGGGGGTATTTAATATTAATTCCTTAGTTCTTGCTTACCTATAAAATCACATATTCCTGGTAGGGGGCCCCAAGCCCTGGGTTAAGAATGAACAAAAAACACTGATTTAGCTATAAAACTGATTCAGGTGGAAGCTGTGTATAAAGACGTCAGAAGAAATAAGAAACCCCTACTGACTGAACAGTCAATGAGATTTCACAGAGGAAATGAGAATATAGACAACACTGGTACCCTCCATAATATAGTATAACAACATTGCCCTTTACTGTGCATCGATTTATTTCGGAAGGAATGACATTGGAGAGCAACATAAAGCAATGACTAACATCTCAGTATTGGTTATTATAAGAAATACAATCTAAGAACGATGTAATTTCCAGATAATTAATATTTTCCACACTGACTGCTGTCTTACAATAAATGCTAAAATAGCAGTGCTTGTATAATGACGAAGCAATCATTGAAAACGGAAGACTACAGTAACATTCTGCAGCAGTCTCATCTCAGTCCTGAAACTGTGCTGGAGTCAGGAAAATGCTATTAAAGAAGGCGGAAAGCAAGCTCCAAATATTCAAAGCTACATGCAAACTTTGGAATAGAAAACCGTAATGATCAGTCCACGCAAAGCTTACCGGAGCCCTACAAGTCCAGCTTTAAAGGCCAGCCGTAAACTGGGTTACGCTGCATACAGTATGTCAAGCAGTTGCTTTACAATGGTTTGTGTAACATCCTTTGAATAAATATGAATAAAGAGGTACAATATAAGTTAGCAGACACGAGTGGAGCATTCAGGACTCATTCCTAATACAATGGCCACAAAATTAAGTTATTATCTAAGACATTTACCACTAAAAAAGGCATGATATGATCACTTATTAATGCTAGCAATATATTACACATTAGCATCCTAGGCATTCTACAAAATTACGCTGCAATCAAGTTTGGAGAAGGTCCAAGAATTAAGAGTTAGCTTTTGTTTAATTCATTTTAAGGGAAAGAAATGCTAATACAGCGAAGCGCCGATGCCAGTAAACGTGGCCGTGCAGTGGTGTCAGCAGAGCTGTACCTCAAGATCCTCCCTTTACCAAAGACAAACATTAAAAATCACTGCATCTGCTGTGACACACAGTGAAATTAGACATAGTCCTTTATAGTCATTTAATTGTTTCACGGTCTGAATTAGATGTATAGTTTAACTGATTATTACAATTTAAAAAAATAGAAAGTATCACCAAAACAGTAATATAATTAAGTATACCTTCAGTGAAATGTAAACTGATAAATCCTGTGTAGCAGGTAGGCTGAGCTACAGTGATAAGTACCCTGTCATCCCCCAAAACAGACTCCAGACAGGGGTTAAAAAAAAAAAGGCATTGATTTACTTCTCTCACGTTTAAGAACTTCGCTTCAACAGAGAAGAGAGCAGTAACTGTTCATCCAGAGTGTCATAAATAAGGATTCGGCAGACTCAATTGACTCCGCTAAACTGACATTCTGTATCAAGCAAAGTGAAAGTCAATGGCACTCAGATAGGAGGTTTTCATCTATTGGATCCACATGAATACCATTCCACACACACCCTTCAGGTTACTTGTATTTATTTATCTGTCCCAGGCAGTGTAGAACATGAGTCAGGAAAACACCTTGCAGAAGATGCCAGTCTATCGCAGGATGCTCGCATACACACACACACTCACATGCACACACACTTTAGTGATTCATAAACCCGAACCAACAAAACAGATGAAACATGATATTTGGCATTTTGTTTTCTGAACAAGCACACATATCACACAATTAATAAGATAAAACATGAAACATGGAGTACTGGAGACAAAATCTAGTCCAGTCAACTTTACAGGGTACCTTTTAGCTGCTTCAGTGATCCAGCTAAGTAGTCAATTTATTCAGTGCAGAAAATAGTTTTTTATACACCGTACTGCAGTATATAGAGAATAAAAACCAGCATGATCATCCAGCAGGGTAGCTGGATAGGGTTCTGTTGTGCAGCCTAATGTCTGAAGCCCTCAGAGATATACACAATTTCATTTCCCTCGCTGTCACCCTGAATTTGTGCTTGACAGGGTCATGGGACATGGTTCAGGGACACGTTGGGTGATAAACTTTGGGACAGACCCAGGGAGATCCGTGCAATGGCTTGAAAGCAAGATCTCTATAAGAAAACCCAGGTGGCTTGGTGAACAGAACAGGTGGCATGGGTAACTTGAGAAGAGATCCTACAACTGGGGTGTACTGTATCACAAAGGGGGGAAGTGACGATTCAGAAAGTCTTTTCAATATGCTAATCTACCGGGCTAAAAGATGTGTTTTGCTGCTCTGATGCAAACCAGAAGTCCCCTCCACCAATATGTGGCTGACACAAATTTCTAGGTTATTGCCCTTAGAGAAACTGACATGATTTGGTCTCCAATACAATTATATTTGGTAAAAACTAAAAAACTGTTTGTTTACTGTTTTTCCCAATTGCTGAGGAGTTGTATTTGATGTATTTTTATGTAATTATTTTCACCTTTGAATACTTGTTTTTTTATTTGACTTTTATTTATTTTGAAAGTGACCTCAAACATGTTCCTCTCTATATGTACTATATGTACTAATGCTTTCTCCATGGTGCTATAGCTACTACTGTGATTCTGTAAGAAACTGTCAAATTGATTTGGCAGATATTCTGACCGCCACCATTCCCACTTCAAGTAAAGTTGGCTCAGTCTTAATCTATGGATTATACATTTGGTACTTCCAGCTATAATGGAAAAAACTGCTTACTTTTAAAAGAACTGTTTACTGATGATAGAGTAATGAATGTTTGAATATTAACTCACAGGTTAAGTTCAATTAGTTAATTACTTTCACACTGCAAAATCTCATTATGCAAAATGACTTCTCTGGCAACTTAAATTGAATATAAGGATACTGTGGAGAAGAGAAAAGACTATTAGGATAAGTGGTGAAGGAAAAAAAAGAATGCAAAGCCTCTCATTCTGTACAATACAGCAGTCTATATAAAAACAGAATTAAATAATAATTAAGAAGGCAGCACTGACTTTTAAGTAGTGGTGGCCTAATGCTTAGGGAAGTACACTTGTAATCAAAAGATTTCTGGTTCAAATCCTCAACCAGCAAAAGTACCACTGAGATACCTTGAGCAAGGCACTGCTCCCTATCCCTGCTCCCCACGCGCTGAATTAGCTGCCCCCTGCTATGCCAGGATGTCACATATGGGTTGAATGCAAAGGACACATTTAGCTTTTGTGTGTCAACAATGACAACTCTTCACATTTTGGTCAGAAAATGAACTGTATTAGATAAAATGAATATAAAACAGCCAGCAGATTACTATATACGAAACTCGTACTATAAAGAGTGGAAGTATAAAGTATCAACTCTTATTCATCAGAAATGCCTAAATCACCTGCAGCATTACATTTAATCTCCCCAGCAAACAAAGGCGGAGTAAACTTCTGCATAATAACTAGGAGTGATTCATTGATTCTCCTGGCAAAACTGAAATCCATGACTGAAACATCACAGCAGTCCCCACGTTTCTTTCATTCATGGCTGTCTAGCACACGTCTCTGAACTACCAATTATTTTTTCCACTTTAAATTCAGGGAGGGGCGGGGAAGGCTTAGGAAGACGATTCACCAATACTTTGAAGGGGTATGTTCAAGGGGTCAGGAACGTTCTTTGAAACACATAAAACCACAAACATACACTCGGGTAGATGTGATATTGTCAGTCTTTCTGAGAGTCTTCTCGTCGGATTCTTCGCTTGCCCAACCAAAGCATTCTCCCTGTGCTTGTAATACTTATTTCCACAGACCATTGCAGAATGTCTTGTACAGCAAAAAGGTAGACTACCGGTAATCAGATGAAGGATTAACGGTATTAAGGAGATGAGCTATATTCTCCCATCGTGCTACATTTTCTTGTATTAATACAGCACACTGCTTATTTCTCAAGTCAGCTATTAACATGTCCACAACCCCACTAAAGCAAAGATTAGCAGGGGTTCCTGGAGAAGCACCATTCATAACATATAGTGCGTTTCACAACTAGATGTCCTGAAGTATGACAAAAAATCACTATCCCATGAACCACTTTATCTGCCCCCATCAGCTGGAGCACGGCATCATTTTAAGGAGAAATAAAAACACTTGGGAATACACATCGCTCTTGCTGGAGGAGTCCCCCCGACAACCAGCGAATAAATACAAGCAACTGGAAGGCCTGCTGCCATTCCCAGGGACTGAACGACGTGTGACATGTGGCCTCCAGCGCATGGGTCAGTAATTCTCTGTCCTGTCTCCCCTGCCCACCTGTCCCTCCCCCTGTGTAACATGGCATTAAATTCAGTTGCCGCCAGAGCAGCAATGGCGCTCGCTCGCTTGCAGTAGCTTACCGATCAGCTACCTCTTAGCTAAAAGGGGTTTTGTTATCCCTGATTTATTATGAATGGATTGAAAAGTTTGCCCGAAGGGAACACACAGGTACTGTCCTTAGAAAAGTGCAGATCTTCTCATATAACTCAATGAAAGAAAAGAATGTTTTCTTTTGTGGCAGATGATTTTTATCCTCCATACCCATCCCATTTCAGTGAAAGATATGATGAATAACTAAGTCATCCTTAAATTACTTTTTTTTTTTTTTTTTTTACAAATTACCACACAATACGAAGATTATAATATTAATAATATCTTTGCCCATAAAATTCTGGAATTAAGTTATGAAAAATTATTGCAAACTAGCAAATATGCACATTTTGGTAGGAAGTGTGTTATTCCCAATGAGCTCTTTCCATTTTTCCTTTGTCTGAAGCCTACATACAACTAAACTGTATTTAGTTTTTCCATCATCCTTAGTTTGATAGGAAGAAAGTTTGAACAATGCAGAATGCATTTCCATATGCCAGGTGTCAATAAATGCGATTGGTTTTCCTATTAACAATTCCTTTATGAACACTCCTCAACACGGGTTTCTTTCAGTTCCTGTTAATTTGCCCTCCCTTTATTTTTTTCAGATGGCAATGGCAAATGATAACAATTGAAAGAAGTGCAGCTGAGTCACTTCACAGTTCCTTCAGTGATAGTTTTAATTACTTTCGTTCATGCATTTGTAAGTTTCACTAATTAATAATTAACCTCATTTAGCCTTCAAATATGGAAAAGCATGTTTGGCAAGTGTGTTTGTTTTGAGACAAATTTTCATTGCGCAGTACTAATTAAACGATAAATTAAGTTCGCAACAATTAATTAAGCATTAGGAATACTCCACATACATGACGTCTCCTCTGGCCACCCTATGTAAGCCTATGGAGGGGTTGTTTAGAACTTAATATGTATACATTTTATTGTTTATTTTTTGTTCATATTATTTGTTCACAATTACCATTTGTATTAATTTTAAAAAATGTCGTGGTCTCGTATTGGATTATACCAGGCAGTCAAACAACTGCTGCGGGGGGGACCGGTGTGAGTGCAGAGGAGGACGGCTTTTAAGGTTTTAAAGTGTATAATTAAATACATACTATCTGTGGTAACTAAATGTAATTATGTACTTGACGGAATGGGAATTACCCATTATAAACCTAGACATACGTGAAGTTCGTGCAGTTCCGACCAAGTTAGGAAAACTAAGCTACCGTGAGCAATTTGATAGCATAGCTGCTAGCTGGCCGGAGAAATTAGCCCCATTATTAAGCCAGAAAGATGAAGGCAGCTTGAAAAGACAGAAGACTTACCGACCGGTACCCAGGTACCGATATCCAGGTACCGGCTCCCCTTTGAGCGGTTCACGGTAATCATGGTCCGAAGCGGGTTTAGCCGCGTGCGGCGCATCCGCGAGGGCATCCTGGTGCAGCGCTGTTCGCGATTTATCTTTTTTTTTTTTTTTTTTTTTATAAGTAATTGTAGCGAAGAGGCAGTATCTTTATGTTTGCACCGTTTTTTCTTTATTTAGGCTACTTGTAGGTCGGCCGACTTGTGCAAGACTAATTATGCATTTTAGCTGGTCGAGAAAACGTCTTTAAATGGGTGAAGCGGATAAACAATTTGTTTAAAGGTACAATTAAACACACATACACATATAGTAAAAGGTATTTAATTAATTGAACCGAATAGTGCTGCTAAAACCTTTATATTTTTTCTAATTCAAACCAAAAATAAATGCAGAGATGGTGATTAAAGTCTTAGTCTTTCATATAGGCCTCTCAACCTGTTTTTTTTTTTTTTTGTATTCCCGGGCATTCGCTATATTTTAAAATTGTTGAACTAATAATATACAATGTTAAATGAACAATGTTAAATATTTCAGCACTTGGAGTTGCTTTGTATTTAATACAGGCAAGAAAATGAATGGCATTCGGCAAATATTACATACACATCCATCTGTTCTTAAGATGTATTATCAGAGGGTAAATTTGAAATACCACTGGCATTTTCTTTAATGTGAATGCACAAAGATAACAGAAAAATATAGAATGAGGCTTATTTTAAAAATTTTACAAAATATAAAAGTGAGACATCACACGTTCACTCCAAATACAAGTCAATTCTGGTATGACCCGTGTCGTATTAGTGCAGTATTTGTTGTCTCTAGCTGAGAGTGAGCTCAGGCAGTGTGACTGTAGGCTGTATGTTGGCCTGCTTGTATTTTAGAGGTCCACAGTGCTCCAGTGAGAACTGTGATAATGAGTTCCCATGTCCCAGAGATGAGGGTGAGGAGAGCTATTCATAGATCCACTCTCCAAGCACACCTAAATTCCTGCAGTTAAGGATCTAGCCAGTGTGAATTCTGCAAACCAGACAGGCGGGTGGACAGACAGGAAGATGGGCATGTGGTCAAAAGCCAAACGGGCACACAGATGTCGGTGAGACAGACACCTGAGGTAAGATATAGTGCCCTCACACCCGGCTCCCTTAAAGATGTTTACTCCAAGGTCAAATTTACTCTTCTGTCATTTTCTGGTTGTGTTCTTATTATTAGCTCTGTAGAGATACTTATAGATATATTACATGAAACGCAATTTATGAATGGCAACAAAAGCTGGCCTTATACTCTAACCGTGAACCCTGTTTGACCCCACTCCCCCAAGCCCTCAGCAGAGCATAAACAAGTTAGTGTCTGTGAGCGAAAACCTCAGAGTTTATTCTCTTGATGCCTTTGCAGTTAAAAAACAAAAGTCCCCTGAATTAGAGAAACTCTACTGGCTGGCCCTATACATCTCCAAGACAACAAGCAAGAGCTGTGCAGTGTCCTTGAGCTGACTGTGCACCAGAACCTCCAGGGGGTTCCTGGGGGGGGGGGGCGGGTGACAATGGGAGTGATATGAATAGCGCAGACGGGATATCTGCGTCACTCACAATATTTTTCTCATTTCTGTTTAAGATAAATGGCATCACACAGGGTGGCACAGCAAAGTTGCAGGGCTCAAGGTAGTGTTTGTGACCACAGGTGAACACAATACAAATGAATCACCAATTAGCATCCCCAACAGCCTTGATGTTTTAATCCACACCAGTTTCATACCATACACCAGTGCCGAAGTGGCTAATTGGGAGAATTCCCCAAGGGCTGCTGTGGTAGGAGGCTGGTGAAGATGGTCAGGAAACGCAAGGATTTTATGTCAATGTCATAGGAGGGCCACCACCTCTGTCACCACCAGTGAAACTGCAACCCCCCCCGCCAGCCCTGCCTTACACTTTTTTTTATATATTTTTATGGGATGAAAACCAATGGCCAACATTTACCCTGTCAATGTTATCAATCAATTTTTTAAAATGCTATAACCCAACCTTTGGAAAAAATTAACAGGCTCAATAAAGTGTGTTAATTAAATTAATGTTAAATTGATACAATAAGAGAGAACTGGAACTGGATGTGTTGCAGGAAGGGACAAAAGAGGAAATGCACTTTTCAACCATCACGCCCGGGAGCACGACGCTTAATTTGAGCTGCACTTGAATGTCGCAAAGTGTATTGTGAGTTAAACTTGTGCCGTGCGTCGATATGACACATCCACATCTTTACAAACAAACACATACTCAGCTGCTCAATTTCAGCCCCAGTGTGGTACAGGAAGCATATTCAGCACTCACACTCTGTTCTCCTTGCACTACAACCCCCCTCCCCACATGTTCTTGTCCTCTGCTGTCCTGCTTCTATGTCTTGGGTCACACCGAGCTCCCTGTACTCCCTCCCAGGGGAGAGCTGAAGGTGTAACAGAGCGCTAAATTCTGCCGTTTCCCTCCCGGATGCTCCTGTACCCTCCTTCACATGCGACTTGCCCGCTGCTGCACAGCACTGATTTTGGACCACCTACAGTCAAAGGCCCACCACCCGCTGTCACGCTGTTAGCTTTGTGTTTTGATAGTGCTACGTGTGGAAGGAATGGAGGACAATCTGAGATCTTGTCCTGGTATGGGTCAAATTAAAGTGTAGTATCAGCTGTATCTCTGCGCATTTTTATTAATTTTATGCCTCCATGCCCTTATATGGAAGGGCCAGTCGGAACGGCGATCCAAAAACATTCCTCTAGTAGATTAAATTGCAAAGGTGCAACCATTTCCTTAATGTGACTGACACTTAAGTGTCAGTCATGTGCTATAAACTGTTTTTTTGGTGGTAGCACATATCCTCAGATTGTGTGACTTGGAGCTGATGGCATTCGTGTTTACTGCCACATAGACGCTGCTCGAAGCTGGTGATGAAAGCAGAGTGGGCTTTTTCACACGCCTCTCATGGAAAAATGACAGGACTGACAGCGGGGCTCAGATAGCGCGAGTCAGTGGCAAGGCGCCATAGCACACGCTCTTATAGGAAACACCCTGACAAGGTCGTGCGTTGGCCAATCTGCTAAGAGCGCTGAGTGAGGAAAGGGTGAATGAGTCGAGTACATCTCAAATAACAGCAAATAATGCTGATAAATCTGAAATGGCATATACAAGTGCGATTAGGAACAAATATATTTTTTTAATAATTAATAATAATTTGGTGGGGGGGGTTCTATAGTAAATGTAGAATGAAGAATGTGGTACGTGACCCCATATACATGTTCCAGTGACACATCACATCCCACATCAGCTTATGGCAGCAAGAGAATAATGCCAATGTTTCTGTGATGGAGCTGGATGATGCTGTAAGATACAAAAATTTGGGGAGATGAAAAATCTCACTGCTAAAAGCACTCAGAAAGGTTGCGTTCTCTTGTGCTTGTTACTTAGCAGTTAAACATAATCTGGAGGAACCTGGAGGAAACAGAGAAAGTGAAAAAAATCCTCATCACTGGAGGTTTGTGGAGATACTGACACCCACTGTGACACTGTAGCTACCCGAGGAGGCCGCCTGAAATGTCTCGAGTCAAATATAACTGAGACATAAACACTGCTTTGTTGTAGCATATCTGTAATTTCTAGTTTTATAATACACTGAATTAGACACTGACTCCACAACCTAATAATTGAAGAGAAGCAGTAAATCTCCTTCGCGCTGCTGTTTTCAGGCCACTTCAGGTGTTTATGACCACAGTTAATTCTGCAGTGGCCCAGAGGGCTCATAAGAGCCTCAGGGTATATCTGTGCTTTATAATTCTCTGGACACAAAGTTAGAGACGATTGTCTGTAACCTAATGATAATGAGTTTAAGACAATTCATTGTTTTGAAACTGACAATCTGCAAAGACAAAAATTTGACAGTACATTTAATGTTCAGTGCCCATTCCTGGACGTCAAAATGGCTAGGAGAAAAAAATCATTTGAAGCTGCTGGGGACTGTTGTATTTATCCCCAGAAAAAAAAAATGGGCAAGGGTCATTCTGGATGACGATTAAAGCTGTAAATAAAGTTAATGCTTATGTCCATACCGTCTGCACAGCTCTGACGAAATTAGCTCCATTGTTTACAGTGATTGTTGGCAGTGATGAGGAAGGCCTTTTAGCCCCTGAGGAGCAGATACTGCAAACAGCTGTACCTTACAAAGGGTTAATCTCTGGAGGAAGAGCATGTGCCTTTCTTTCAAGGGAATTTTCAGGGCTGGTTGTGAAAAATGGAAAACTAAATTGCTTCTAAAAAGCTTCAGTTGTAAGCAGGAGGCGAGGTTGAGCTTATACTAAGGCCGTCAGTCTTGAATTGATACTGAAAATAAACTCCTTTCATGGACCTCTAGGAAATAAAGATGGAAATTCATCTCTAGTGTGCAGTAATTGCATATCAAAAGGTCAAAGGGATTAGTTCCCCCAGAAGGAAACACATTCTCATTTTTGTAAACACTGAGTCGCTGTGGCCCCACATGCTGCCTGAAGCATTTACACATGTTGGGTTCCTCCCTGAAGAGCCCCCCCCCCTCCTCCCTGTGGGGGCACGCCTTCCCCAGCAGTACCCAGGAGGAGCAGAGAAAAGTGAAATCGATATGGAGCTAAAGTGGAGAATCACTGCCCATTATCTCCCCTCCTTTCCGTTGTGTCTGCACAGCTCAGCTGGCATGAAGATCCCCCATCCTACCTCACACCGTTACCTTTATGCTGCACCTGGGAGATATGCCACATATGAAGAGCAATGACCAGTGATTAATCTATTACACTAAGCAGTGAAATAAATTTACTATATCTTCAAAGACACTAAAATAGAAATTGATCAACAGCTATCAATAATTCCAAACAATAACTTGTTTGTAGGTTTTTTCTGCATTGCTGTTTTTTCCTACCTAAGTACACTTCTAAAAGTAGACAGCTGGATGCCTCGTGGGATGTCAGATTTACAGTGAGCCTGGAGTCCATTTCAGCAAGCGAAGGCAGGGGGCAGGGGACACCCCGATCAGGATGCCAGCCCTTCACAAGGCAAATACACATAATGTGCAGTTTAGAGACCCCAATTTACCAGGTGTTCCTTGAGGGGCCATTTTCTCCAGCAGACCATCTTCCCCTACTTTTTTGCTACCGATCATCTTTTTTGCGACTTATTCACGCTGCTTTATTTTCTATAATGGAGTGGTAGTCATACTGACCAAAGCTGGAGAGAATCCATAGAGTGACAAAAATGTGAGAATAGTCGAAGAAGAGAGAAGAACATTTTTTGCTGTTCTTTGATCCCAGAATAATTTGATTCGGCTCAATTAGCAGCACTCTGGATGTCCACCCTGTAGGTTCACATCCTGTCACCACACGTGTGTGTGTGTGTGTGTGTGGGGGGGGGTTTGCATAGATCACATTTGAGGACCAAATTGTCCCCAAAGTGTAGTAAAA
>JAOYFF010018565.1:0-23406 GCA_025773925.1 Cryptomyrus ogoouensis
AGAGAGACAGGTGGGGGGGTGAGAGAGAGACAGGCGGGGGGGGAGAGAGAGATGGGGATACAGGTGAGCTTCCGGATAGAGATGCAGCCTTGAGAATGAGGAGAAATGGAGATGGGGGGGGTCCTTCCGCCCGCACCCTCCCCCCAATATTAGATTTCCCTCTGCAGTGTAATGATGCTAAATGGGATTCAGCTCACCAGCGCCGACCTAAAAGAAATCCCATTTTCCTGCTGACACACAGCGATGCACACAAGCCAACAGAAACACACACAGACATATGCAGTCACGGGTATTACCACAATGTGGTAAATACAAATGTAAACAGACAGACACACACACAGATACATGCACACACACATGGCCACATTACTCCATTGGTCATCTGATTTATTAAAGATTAAAGAAAGCCCAGCAGCCCCCCCCCCTGCCTTCTCCCAGACCCCCCACTACAGTCACTCCAACCCATTTTTTCATTTCCAGGATTTCCCATTCCCGTAGATGTTTGATGTGCCTGAATTTCAATGGGACGCATCATTAGAAAATGCTGTTTGGTTTAGTTGGAAACCCTGAAGAAAAGCAGAGCCCAGCCCTTTCCTGCTGACCTCCACAGCCGACTCATGCCTGCTCAAAGCCGACTGTAGCTTCTGCTCAAAATTCCTGCCCAAGGACTTTCTGAGTTACGCACCAATCATCAATCGCCTCAAGAGTGGAGACTGATGATTGGTCCACCCTCAGAGTCTGTCTCGTGGCTTTGATTACATGTTATTAACCCTGTAGCTGGGGGCATTAGCCTGGGGGGGGGGGCTCACTGCCTGTGTCTTACTTCCTGCAACTCATTTAGCACACGATGCTTTCAATCAGACTGGAAATGGAAGCCCAAACCACATACCATGAACATAGCTTCAGCAACCGTGTCCTCAATGCCGCTGAGGTCACTTCCTGTGCTCCACTTCCTGTGCTCACTTGATTGGTCCTCATTATGTGGGAACACCATCTCCAAAGCCGCCCATGTGATGCCCCACCTGCTCCTCAGTAGTTTTTTTTATATCGTTCCACCGTTTCCTAATAACTAAGCAGGGGGCAGGACAACTAATTTGTTGTTAAAATATGGGAAGAAAATATGACCATCATAGTTAGACTCAGATCAGTGGACATTCACCATGATGCGGTCTGTGTGTCAAAGCAGCTGATCAGTATCACCCACAAAGATACCACTATGAGGTTCCGATAAAACAAGAGCACCGTAGCGTGGCACAACGACAGGGGTACAGGGTGCTGTTCTGTAATGCTGGAGGTAAGTGCCGGTCCTCTGGGTCCCCGGCCGCCCGAGGCAGCATGGTGTGGAGGTCAGAGGGACGGACCTTCCAATCGACAGGCTGAAGGTCTGAGTGAGGGCACAGTGTGTGGCTGGAAGGGGCTTCGGAATAAACAAGTCATTTTATTTGAAAGATAGAAGGAATTTGCTAGTTTTAAATGTTTTCAGTGAAATGAGTAACTACCGTGTCGTTTCTGGTAGGTTCTGGCATTGTAGTTGTTGCTAAGAGTAACTCATTCCTGATTTTGCAGCGTGTTCCTTTATCTCCACACGTTGAACTCCTGGCAGAAGTAATCCGTCCATTTCATAGCAATTTACAGGATTTAATTTTGTTTTTTTTTTTTTAAAAAAAAAAAAGGTCTCAGACACTGCAGACACCACTGTCAACTCCTTTATTTTCTTAACATGTTCTTTTTTTTTTTTTCCCACTCTTTTGATATTTAAAATAAAAATAAACAGAACCAGCTCAGGTCTCTCAGTCTTACACCAACTGACAGTTCACCAGTAATGCCTCTCAAAATCATAGACAACCTGCGGATTCATGTGAAACAATGAATGAAAGGTGTTAAAATATCTAACTGGAAGTATATCATAGGCAATGTTTGGGGGGAGGGGACAGTGCCCTCCCTGGTCGCCCTCTCGGTATTAAGATTAATTGGCAAGACATTACTTGGTGTTTTATGCTGCTACTTTGCATCCCTGCGAACGCGGTTTGTTGGTACCCAATAGGTAAACAAAACAATAGGTTTAACACATAAGGTAAGCAAGATGCGTTTTTTTGCCCCTCCCCCCAACTGGAAATATTTATTCTTTTGTTTGTTTGTATTAGATGTAGGAGGTGTGCCACAAAGCAGGATTTCTTGCTTAGCCAGATTACTTGTCGGATTTAATGTAGTCCGGGCTAAATTGACTTTCTCTTCGTTCACTTACGTTTAGCTCAGACTACCTTAAACCCGACAAGATATCAAACTAAGCAAGAAATCCTGAGTTGATGGAGCACCCCCTTGGTGCTTTGAAAATAACATGAACACAAAGGTAAAGCGGGAGAAACAGGTACACATGTCAACACAGATAGCCTATCTGATGGAGTGCACAAAACGATGTACTTCCGAAAACAAGAATCCAAAAACCCTGTAGGAATTAAACTCTCGTGATATTATAACATATTAATTACTTTCGAATAATGACTGATGAATGTTTACATCAGGATTAAGATTAAGGAGATTAGCGACGTATGTTAGGTTTTATAAAAACAGTTGTTGAAACGTGTGTTCCTGCGTATTTTGAACAGATGTAATTGAATTAAAATAGTAATTAACAAAACGCTATTAATACATGCAGTGACCATTCATTTGCGTAATTTGTGAAAGATTTATTTACATTCCAATGTGAACTGTATCAGTTATTAGGCCAGAGTAAAATTACGTATTTGTCTGTATCTGCTTAAGATTTGTGTTGTAGGCTAAATGCAGGGTTAAACTTTACTTAACTAATTTTGGTTTAGTACTTGCTGTCAGCACGGCCAGACCAATGATGAACAATAACAGCGTTCAGTTAAAAGGGTAGGCTAAAAGTGGGCTATGGTTTTGACTTTGATCATAGGCTTCTAATCATCCTTTTATGCAATCACTTTAATGCAAGGTGATTTACACGTTTCACCGTACAATTGTGCAATAAATATACTCATGATCGTTGTCTTATCGCATTCCACCTACTCGAAACGATCCAAATTTTTATTATTGCGATTTTAACGTAACGTTTTTTACCCAGAATCCGCCTCGTCGTTTTCTGTGTATTCGTGTTTCATCTTCTGAAACTATACTTACCTGCTCCATTAATTACAAAGCCTGAAGCCTATAAACTTGGCGTTGGTATCTCACACGGAAGGATGGAGGTACCGAAGGCCTTTCTCCAGTAATGCCGTCATAAAAAACGAATATACGTGCACGAATATAACGCCTTTGTCGGAACCTTGATTTCTTTGGGTCGATGCAGCTCTTCCACACCAACGTATGTTCTGCACATATTTCCAAACGTGTTCATAGGTCCTGCATATAATGGCTGGATTGCATTCAAGTGCTCCATGCTGGCGTCGCGCGTCTGGACCGCACACTTCACCTGAGATGCGGGGACACGGAGAGGGAAAGAAGGAGGGAGATTACACATCCATGGAAGCTGGCCGGTCCGCAGGTCCGGTGTAGAGGATAGGGCCATGCAAGAACATTGAAATGAAGCAGTGCTGCTGAATATTTTAAATAATTCTCCTTTAATTAATTTAACATAACCAGGCGTACTTGCTTCAAACACGCCGGCCTCCCGTTTAGGTTTTCCGAAGACCAAAATGGATGCCGTTTCAACCTGGGTTTTAATATATTGGGGGATAAAAATTTGAAAGCAAAATATCCCTAATAAAACAAATGTAACTTGGTGATGTTAACGAGTCGAATCGATCCCCGTCTACCGGACATCCCGCTAATTACGGCAGTGGGGTAATTAGTTGATGGGCATCGGTTTTCCTCTGATGTTTCACCTGCTCCAGTCACAGTGAAACTTTAGACAGCGGCTTATCCTGGAAGCCCCCCCCCCCTCTAATCACGAGGGATAGGTATGTGTGCCATGCAAAAGATTAGATCCCATGTGCTTTATGTACTTTTTAACGTGTTAAATGATATGAAAATCGACGTTATAAATGACCGGGATTTAAACACGTTCTTGCGTACAATGAAAGTCTCGAATGATTCAAGAAATAGTATTTTTAACATCAGTAGCAACGTCCCTTATTACTATAAATTTTGAACGTACACCGACTTTCTTATGCTTTAATAAATAGATAAATCGTTTTATTTCTTGTTTACTTTATTTCAGTGACGTGCAAAACGTTAATTTACACGCAATTCAGTGAAAGTGAATACACAGAATACACGACAATAATTGTGAATACGTTTTAAATGCTGCATATCTTGCGATAACGTCCGCTGGTGTTGTGGGTTTAGGAGGGGGGTGTTGTTTTGTGTGTATGGTCTGCTGTTCCTAGCTAGTTGGGGGGGGGGGGCTCCATGAGACTTGTTAATTTTCGTCAGTCAGCTACAATTTGTGCGGCTGTCGGGACGGGGCCGCGGCGAAGAGGAGCAAATTGCACAGCCTCGCAAACAAAGCGCTGAACTGGGGGATTAAAGCCAGACTTTAATGAGAGGTAGGGGGGGGGGCGCTACGGGAACATAAACAGGCAGAGGAGAGGGAGGGAGGCAGGGGATGAAAGAGAGGAGAGTCGGGATAAATGGGAACGGGGGTGGGCCGATGAGAGGCCCAGAGTGTACATCTGAGGAGGAAATATGAAGGCTTGTGACGGGTCCTAAACGGTCTGGCGCCAAGGCCTCGGACTTTAGAGTAAATATGGCTGGAGAAATGATGCAATGAGCCGGATGACGAAAGCGTGCAGGGGGAAATGAAAAAGAAAGCATGACAATTCAGGGATACAGTCCACGGCTGCGTTTTACCTTAAGATATTTATGATTTTGTCTATTAGATGTTTTTCGGTATTTGAGCAGTACATCTGGGGGCATTGGGGTAACAATGATAATTTTCATTGTCCTCTTGGAGAATACACGGAGCCGTGGGCCTACATCTAATAAGATCCGACAAACGAAAAGTCACAAGTGCCATACTGAAGTAACTGTTGTGTCTGCAGTACAGCGCATATAATAGCATACGGTTCACTATTATCGCTGTATAACGTCAGAAACAGCGTAAATCCCAAATTAATACACGTTATTTACGGATCACGCGTTTTCATGTTACCCAAAAGTGAAACTCTCAACATATCGTTGATCAGTACCTTGTTTCCATGTCTATTTATGTTATAAGTGTAACCAGGCCCCAGCACAAATAAATCAAAAACCATTTAGGTCTTTGTTTATGTAATTAGTTCCCTAAATATATAAAGAAAAAAATCATTAACGATGTCAGTGTGTCGGTAATCACTTTTTTCTTCAACCATTTATTTTCCAAAACACCAAACACATCATTGTGCCAGATCAATCAGAAGCGCATTTCAAAGCAGTTCATATTACAGGAAAAAAACACAAATTGGGTAAAATTTAAAGGATTAAATGCACAATTTTATTTTCAGAGGTTTCGGTGGTTAATAGAAATACAATTAAAATGATTATAACTATTATTGTTGTTGTTGTTATTTCTGATTCTGGATTAAATGTATTAATTAATCCACATAATAATACGCAACTAAAATAGCCCGTAAAACGAGCGCCCTTGTAAAGGCCAGCGGACTTGTGGTTAAGTGTAAGCGGAAGGTCACTTAAGATAAGTGCTGTATCAGTATTTTATCGACAGAATTTGATGCGTACGTTTCTGCATGTTACAGCAATATTTACAGGTACATATATTCGGCGGTACATCAAATAATATACTGTAAAAATTTAACGCAGTCATTTGCGTCATACCTTTTCATTACATCTTATCCAAACCGGCCTGCTTGTATTTGCAAAACAAGATCTATGCAAAAACTATATTAATAAAACATTTCCGTTAAATTGATCTAAATTATTTTCTTGTATTATATACCACGGGCTATTTTTACATTTAAATTGATAATAATTTAACATACACTACGTTTTATTGATATACATATCTATACCAATACATGTTACGCATGATATTTTACAGTATATTAGTTATTCGACAGAGTCAAAGACAGATTATTATTATTATTAATAACAATAATAACGACAATAATAATAACAATAATAACAACAATAATAATAATAACAAAAATATTTAAATTCGATTATTGGCGAGTAAAAATATTTTAACAAATGTGTAGCCTACTTTTTTAGATGGAAAGCAACTGTGAAGATCGCATCTACAGAAAATCAATGTAAAAATCCTTGTTTTGACACTGTTCATATATACAGCAGCTTCACTTAAAATTATGGCGATGATGCCCAACCTGCAAGAATGTCATGTTGAAATAAACGCGCACACTGCTTGGCTCAAAACCGCAGTTTGAAGTTAGCATATATAGAGCATAACGATGTAATCTCAAGTAGACCGAAAATAAACTAACTTAATAGACAGCGCATCCTGTACGGAAGGTCACGGGCTGCCAAGACGCTGGAGACGGCGATTTCGCTGCTCAGAAGATTACATTCTCATTTTTAAGATTTAGAAACATACCTCCAGCTAGGTTTTCCTATACGGGTTTTGCTTTATCACGGAGAAAGAAAAAACGTTTCTTTTGCCTTTTTTATTTAAAAGTCGTGCTGTGTTCTCAGCAGGACGCGAACCGAGTGTTTTTGAGATGCCCTGTCTCGCTATGTAGGCTACATACACACGTCAGCTGGAAAGCCGTGTGTTTCGTACTCATTAAAAGCCATCGTTTTTCATTGAAAACGCGCTAGGAGCCGAAAACAAAAATGTCAATGTGAGTCTTGGCGCTGTTTTAATGGCATGGGGCTGATGCACGCTGTTTGAGCGTTTGGGGCTAAATGCAAAGTGACAGCAGACGGTCCTTATTGTGGGCGGCCAGCAGACTGGCGCCGGACGGCCCTCTAACGAACTGAGTGCCAGTTAATCAGGACTCCTGCGATGGCTTTCCTAAAGGTCCACAGCGGTACTGGGTCATCCGCAGGTTCGCATAACACGATGTTCAACACATATTTGCGATGCAGGTTGGGTGCTTTTAAAGAATATGAAAAAAAATCACTGGCAAACTTCATGGTACCGAGCAAAGTCGGCCCTGTAAACAGGTTTCTCTGATTCAGTCACTGAAGTCACACATCAGAGCCGCAGGGTGCTGCCGGACACTCACCGATTCGCGCCCCCGGCTTTTTGTCTGGATCTCGCCAGTGGTGCGGAGCTATAGTCCAGCCTGGAAACGCGTTTACTGAGGTGCCGTTTTATTTATCCTTCCCATTGAACATGAAATCTGTTTCCTGCACGGCCACTTCAACGCTTTCTCTGCGCTGGTGTCTAGGGAGGCCATTCATTTTTATAAAAACCCGGTCAGATAATGAGCATTCCTGTTATTTGGCGCACTTTGTACGTGCGTCAATCATTTTCCCTTAGCACATGATAAACATCAGATCTGGTTAAAACGCCTAAACGACATTTCGTTTGGGAAAACCTTTCTTCATTAAGTGAAAAGTTACAAATCAGCGTAAAATTATGCCTAAATTGAAAAAAAAAAAAATCAATAAGCAAAGTAAATATTAGTACACTTTAAATGTACACTAAAAATCCTTCTTTAAAGATGTATGTTTAACCAAAGTATAGTCTATCCAGATGTTTTAAAATAAATACGCATATTCTGACAGAATCTGACCCAAAGCGGAAAGAGCTGATAAGATCGGGTGTCTATTGATAATTTCGAAACAACTCCGGAAAATAATTTACCACAAATGAGTAAGGACTCTCTCCGCCGGCTGAGGACAGAGCTCTAAGCCGCTGTTTAGCCTTTTGCTGGGTGGGATCTTCCCATCTCGTCTCTGTCATTGGTTAATATTTTATTCTGTTGACATGTTTTTGTCACTAATGCTTCTGACACCTCGTTGCCGCTCCTGCCGCCCCCTCCCTCCCTCCCCAATCTTGGCCACCGCTGTCAAAACCACGCCTATTCAGGTCCGCAATTGGTCCGGAAAGCGTAAAATGAGTAATCAAAGGCTCGCTTCATTAGTGCGGGGACCCGGACGCAAGACACAGGTGAGATGCTTTCAGTTCCCCGGGAAGAGGGTGAGATCTGAGAGTCTGGGAGCTGTTTGACGGCTGCACTTTTATTTTCTGCGAGCGGAAGGAGCGCCGAAAGTGTGTCTTCAGAAATCAGATAAAGTCGCACAGATTCATTCTGCTGCAGGACTATGTGGAGGGAGTCCATAATGGATGTTTTCTGATTGGACTCTCAAACCAAACGCTGCAGTTTCATTTCCAATTCAACATTTTCTGCTAGTTCTGTAAAGTGGATACCTATTCTCGGGTCGAGGGGAGCAACTTTGCAGTCTCTTGTGATTTTACACAGATTTTTTGATGCACCGATGAGAGACCCAGTTTTCACGGGGACTGCGATGGCTTATCAACCTTTCCACGCTCATCGGCCGGCCGAATTTCCCGTGTCAGCCTTCCTATCGGCCGCTCAGCCATCCTTCTTCCCGGCACTGACGCTGCCTCTGGGCTCCCTGGGCAAACCGATAGCGGAACAAGCTTTTGCTGCAGCCGCGGAAGCCGGGCTTAACACGCTGGGTCATCACCAGCAGGCGGCTCATCTGCGCAGCCTAAAAGGCTTCGAGTCTGCGGAGGAGGAAGCCGAGGACGACCCAAAAGTAACTCTAGAGGCTAAGGAGCTTTGGGACCAGTTTCACAAAATAGGGACCGAAATGGTCATTACCAAGTCTGGAAGGTGGGGAGAATAATGGTATTTTTGCGTAATACATTTACGCGTGGGTCTAACAGTATGGTTTTAGAATAGGTTTAGGAAACGTAACCTATATGTTATGATAATTAACATAATGTGGAGTGGGTTGGTCAAACTCGCATTTATCTTCTGGAAAGTTATTTATAGCGACCTGGAAAGGTCTTAAAGTCGGTAGATTTGCCATGATCTGGCATCAGTCTCACAGACGTGGCTGCATTTGATTCTGACCTTTAATCGTCTATAGGTTTACTGCACAAAAGACAACGTGGCAGGAGAGTTGGCATTTAAAACTAAAATATCTTTAGAAGTATTTTTTTATACGTTGGCCTTTTATATCGTACACTAAAGTAGAAATGCTCTTTGCGTTAAGGGCCGAAGGGGCGTGAGTACGAATACTTCATATAAATACGACCGTCTTTTAAAAGCCTCTCTGCGGGGATGTGTTTCTCACCGCGTTTAGCGACGGACCTCCTGACCGCCTTTGCTCTCCGTTTCAGGAGGATGTTCCCGCCCTTTAAAGTCCGCGTTAATGGTCTCGACAAAAAAGCCAAGTACATCTTACTAATGGATATAATGGCTGCGGACGACTGTCGCTACAAGTTCCACAATTCCCGCTGGATGGTAGCCGGGAAGGCCGACCCGGAGATGCCCAAGCGGATGTACATCCACCCGGACAGCCCGGCCTCCGGCGAGCAGTGGATGGCCAAGCCCGTCACCTTCCATAAGCTCAAGCTCACCAATAATATTTCTGACAAACATGGGTTTGTAAGTAGTCCATTAAATAGCTATTATACGGGGCCACTGCGTTTTGTTGATCATTTTTATTTATTATTTTTGGTAATAGCTAGGCCTATATATATATCTTCCAAAACAGGTCACATCAGCTATCAAAACACTTTTATAATGTTTCTGAGAGCTGATGCATTGATCAGGCAAGTTAAAAAAAATTCGAATCAGCCATTAGTGTGCCTGTGTTACAGTTAAAAGGAACCAAGGAGGTACTTAAGGAATTGGTACCTGTGGCCACTGCATAAGTCTCCAGTGCATTTATAGGGTGGGCGCCTGGATATTTTATTTAGGCCTGTTTAGTTTTGGTAGATATAGTAACTTGCAAGCAGCCAGGTGAGCCGTCTGTATGAACTGACCGTGGGCCTATAATATAAAATATGGGTTCAGTCATATAAAATGTCCTTCAATGCCTGCCCTTCGCGTGATCGCGGTGCCGGTGGCCCTATTCATTGATAATTCGGAAGAAATTTTAATTAATTGCTGACAGGTGAATGTCTCAGCTGTTAGGTTTATAAATAATAATTCTACTTTTTACGAGATGTGGCGCAAGGGGAATGTCCCATAAGTGCATTATTAGGGCTGGCTGCAATGATACCGTTACTCGTCTTTTATGTAAAACGGATAGGCTGTAAACTAACATCAATCCAGCAGGCCTGCTGCAGTGCACTGCACTGTATCAGGCGCCCAGACGTGTTCACTGTGCTAGGAAATACCGAAGTAATGTCACCATATACACAGCGAAGTCCACGATATACATACAAAGCTTGACAGCTTATTACTCATAATAACTATGAAATTAAACTGTACCGCAAAGAACAAAAGATAATTCCTGAAACAGTGAGATTATAACAACATGGCGTGTTCAGATACAGCCCTAAGAATGAGTTGCCGTACGCAATGCCATTGACAGAGATGCTTGGTGCGTTTTGCAGACCATCCTGAATTCCATGCATAAATACCAGCCGCGCTTCCACATAGTGAGAGCCAACGACATCCTGAAGCTTCCCTACTGCACTTTCCGAACCTACGTTTTCCCGGAGACGGAGTTCATCGCTGTCACCGCCTACCAGAACGACAAGGTACCTGCCATCTCCGCTGGGCATGTCCCTTTAACATCCCCATGGTCTGGTGCAAGAGTCTCCCTGTTTAGCTAAATAATTTCCTTCCGTCAGTGGACTACATTGACTCACCAGTGTGCAAATATTTTTATAATACAACCGAGGTTTGAATAATGAATGTACTAGTGTTATTTTGCAAGAAATATGACTATATAGGCCAATGATAATAATAATTATATTTATTAGAGATGTGTTTCCTCACATCACTAATAAACGTGACATCATGCGTGTTCGTGTCGGTTTTCGATGCCGTATCAAGCCGCCTCTCTGATCCTCGCTTATACCAGCGTGGATATAATTTTCCTGTAGGATTACTGCCGACATTATACTTTAATGTAATAAATGAAGTTGTAGGAAATTACTTAACGTGGAGGGAGATTACTATCCCTCTTTACTTTACGCCCTTCTCTTTACGCCCGCTTTACTCCCTCCGTGCTCTCTGCTTGGTGTGATGGACCGTCGGCCTTTTTTTGAGTAGCTTGTATTAGTTTGTGAACCTCACGTTTCGTTGTGTATATCCGTATGATTATAGTCTATATTTTAACATGACCATTCGACGGTAGGCTAAAACATTTAATTAATTTATTTGAGCATTTCATTTTAACAATTAGGCCTAGCTATTCATTTTTCCATTTGGGATATTTGACGGATAGGCCTAATTAAGTTGTAAAAGTTAATACACGTAATCAAAATGTTCAATAGAATAACCTATGGCATGCGTTGTATTCATTATTTTCCCCACCATCTTAAAATAAATGCTTATTAGAAATTGCTACTGCGAGGCCTCACCGTTACATCCGTTTTAATACATAATGCGGCTTATTAAACACAGGCCTATCATCCGAAAACCAAGCAGTAGCGAATTTCAGTCATCTTAGTGCCATCTATTAACAAACCTACGATACGATAGGCCCATATTGGTGAAATCGCCAAAATCACCTCCGTGTAAAGTGTTTGAAAACGTGCGTGTAATTATTTTCAAGTTCCTATTAATATATGTAAATGTCGATTGTGCTGGTTTGTCGCGCAGAAAATCCGCTGGCAAGTTATTTCTCAGCAATCAGATAATAAACCTCCATGTACACAGTAATAACTCGATAGACGATTTCTAGCCGTGACATGACCCCTACCTTCCGCTCTTTACAGATCACTCAGTTGAAAATTGATAACAACCCCTTCGCTAAAGGCTTCAGAGACACGGGGAACGGGAGGAGAGAAAAGAGGTACAGTGATCGCTGTCATACTGCTATAGCCTAATAAACTGCTATTGTCGTTCTGCTGCGCGTTTTCCATTAACGCCGGTATATTGTTATTTTTACGGGACGAAATGTAATAGGCCTACATATTTTTGTGAACATGGGCTTTAATTAATTCCCGTGTCCTTGTGTAATGTGTGATTCATTTGCACTGCCCCTAGAAAGCAGTTGACTCTGGCGCCACTGCGAGCATTTGCGGATCCGGACGGCGGGGAGTCGGACGCTTCCTCCTGCGACCCAGGGGTCGGTGGGGACTCGCCGCCCGGGCCCGGGACGACTCGCTCCCAGAGAGGTATCGGCTTGACAAGAGAGGCGCTATAATGAGTCCTAAACCGGGGTAACTGGCGTGTGTATATCCGCTCTGCTTTGGCGGTGTATTAAAGCCATGTAATTATATATAGTAGGTTATGTTTGAAGGCACAATAGATAGTACCTAATGATTTTGTAACCGGTTAAAGCACAATTTCCGTTTGATTATTTATGCTACTTTTATCCTACCTCGCTACCTTTCCTCCACCCAAAACAGGAACAAATAAAAAGTGTTTCTGTAAGGGGGCGATTGGGGCACAGGTCCGTAAGTAACATTTTAATTGTGGGTCAGAACGTAACCCGGTGCTCTGCGCCCCCCAGCGGTCATCGGGCTCAAGGCGCTTTCGCTACTGGCGGTGGACTTGGTTACTTTTAATGGAGAAACTCATTAAAATCTGCATAGTGCGCTTCAGTTAAATGTTTTGCCCGTACCTGGCTAAAGGGGTTAACGTGGAGTTTTGCCGATTCTTGGTGGGTTTTGACGGAGAGTAAAGTGGAGGATATTTAACACTGTACTGTTTGTGCCTTGTAATAATTACCCTGGGTCAGAAACAGCGACCAGAGGCCTGTGTGGATGTTTCTTTCATGTCTGTAAATCTGTTTATTGGCCATGTGACAGATGCGAGGACCCACACAGACAGTGACCAGGAACCAGACCACCTGGAGAATCCCTCTGTCAGACCAAGCAGCCCCAGGCCCCGGAGCCCACCCTCTGGGCCGCGGTCAGAAGGTGGGGCTAATCCCAGTAAGAAGGGAGACCCAGGAAACCCCAGCGATCTCACGCAGCAGAAAGACCAGTCGGATAGCAGGTGCAGGAACAGGGCGGACCACGGGACCCTGGGGAGTACCGAGGGCGGCTCCTGCCCAGTGCTGCTTCAGATGGACAGCCCCTCCCACCTGAGCACCACCCACCTGCAGGCCCTGGCCCTCTCCAGCCTGCCTGGCCAGTCATGGTACGGCCCCCAGCCCCTGTTCCTGCCCCCAGGGCAGCTGGCCGTGACGCCCGGGGGCTTGTCCGCTATGGGCATGGGGCAGCTGCTGGCATCCGTCTCTGGCGTGACAGGCCTGGGGGGCAGCGCACTCTCAGGGGGGCCCTGCGGATTCCCGTGGCAGCTCTCACAGGTAATGCATCCCATTCCCGCAGTCATATAGTGCAGTGTGTCCATCAGTATCCATCAGACTGTGCCCTGCTTGCTCAAGCCCCCATCTCAGCCTTCCAGGCGTTCATCTCAAGCCCCTCCTACCTGTAATAATAGGTGGACCCTGCTGACTATGTGGGCTTGGCTTAACCACACACATTTCCAGTGGGTGTGGCCTGCAGTAGGGATTAAATGCAGCTGTGGTGCATCGAGCCACGGGGAGGTGCAGGGGAGCTGAGCTGCAAGACGGTGGCTCTCTGTCGCTCCATAACTCGCGCGTACAGAGACAGGGTGTAGGTCTGGGGTGGCCAGTCTTATCCGCAAAGGGCAAGTGTGTATAAAAACCTATGGGATAGCCTTTAGGTCAGCTGTTCAAACCCAGGTGTGAGAACTCTTCAGCTAATCAGTTCTCTAATTAGGGAGCTGTAGCAAAAACCTGCATACACAGTGGCCCTTTCTGGGTAAGATTGGCCACCCCTGGCATAGGTGGATGTCCACTGCGGGAGAGCTGGGTTTGAATGTCGTTACTGATGTCACTGGAGGATGCCAGTGTGACGAGTGGTACTATTTCTCCTTTGCAGGGCATCCCTCTGCCAACCTTGGGGGCGCTGTTCTCCCACCCCTACGCCTACATGGCAGCCCCCCTCTCACGCAGCCCACTGTTGGGTGCTGCCCGGTCCTGTTTGCACTACAGCCCCTACCTGGTTCCCGGTGCCCTGTGCCAGGGCGCTGGCACCCTCGCTCGGACTGTGCCAGCCAGCCGGGATACGAGTCCTGTGGCCCCGCCCACTCCGGAGCGCCATACGGTGACCTACAGGGGCAAAGCCTTATCAAAGGACCCCATTAATGAGCTGCAGAGCATCCAGAAGCTGGTCAGCGGCCTGGAGGGGCAGAGGAGCGCCTCCCCGAAGTGACACGCGCGCCTCCCGCAGGCCAGGTCCGGAACATCCAGCTCACTGGGATGCCGCCCTGCACAGGGTTGGACGTCCACACCTCACTGGGCTGAACAGCAGAAAGGAACTTCCTAAACCACGTCCTGAAGAGGTGGAACCCCACGGGCTATTTTCTGCGTGTGCGTCTCACTGAGGCTTATAGGAGATCCGAGGTGGGCGACTTTCTGCCGAGAAGTCGAGCGTGATGGCAGAATGAAACGGCTACCTCTCACCTCCTTCAGAGACAGATGTTAACCGTACACAAGAGCACCGAGAGCGTCGGGAAATACGGATCGGGAAGGTACTTACGCTGAGGAACCACCAGCCGGCTTCATGGATGCCTGAATTTGACTTATTTATGTGATTAAATAGAATCAATTATGTAAATAAGCAGCATGCAGACTGGTATTAATTTATTTAATGGTGTACATTGGCTTGTACATAATGTTTTTGATCTGATCTGACCTCACACTGCAACGATGGGGTGAGTTCAGGTATTTCACTGTCATTCCGTTGCTGAAGGAAAAAAAATGTTTCTAATCGGCTGTCTTCATGCTGGTTACTGAAACACTACTTTGCTCTCACGTTTTCGGACACTGAATAAAAAACAAATTGTTAAGTGTTAGTTACACGTTATATATTTCACTTTTATCATTTCATTAGGATTTGTTTGCATCGAGGTTTTTACTTTTGCTTTTGTACTTTATATTATTATACAATGGCATTGACAGTACAGGCAGGTACTGAACCATTTATTTTGTTAAAGATGCACGGAATTGTATTGTACAGTTATTATGATTTTAATCGCCCTCATTTGATGTTTATTTTTATATACAACATTATCTGCAATATAAAATATTCAGGAAGATTTTAAATCCGTCCGATATGTGTATCCTTGGACATAATCAGACACTCATGCTGTATTGTTATAGTTTGTTGTCCTCGGCTTCCTGTGATGCGCTCCAGGTTCTCGGGACGTAGTACGGAATAATGAGCAGTTGGATGATGGATGGATGGATATTTTGGGCGATAAAAAGTATAGGGTTAACGTTGTATTTTGAGTTACAGCGCCCCCTGCTGAAAGTAAATTTGTGTATTAGGAGCTGCGTGTGTACTGGGACAAGTGTTAAATTATACAGTATTTATATCATTTATCGGTTTCTAAAGACGGGCGTTTTCAACTGAATAAACACGGGAAGGGGTCGTTTTGAATATAAATATCATGGAATTGACTTGCTCGTCTGCATGCAGACATAGACGCGTCTTCCGAAGGTTTAGTTAGCTGAAAAAAATAGTTTGCGGTGTATTATCAACTCAGGTTACAAGTGTTAATTACTTCGAATGACCGCGGCTCTTTCGCCCGTCCCGAGAGAGGGAGGGAAATATGCTGATTATGAAGAGAGATCCGAAGGGCGGCGTTCGGGCGTCCAGCCGCCCAGACAGCGCCTTGTCCGCCAAACGTCGCCTGTCGCCTGCCTGCAGACCGGCTCACAAAGACCGAGGCAGGCAACGGGAGCAGTGGCTTCCAATTAGCGGGCGCTACAGCCAGTTTTCCTATAGCTGATCACTGAAACACTCTCTATTGTTCCACCCTGTTGTACCCAATTAACGAAGCGAGCTGCTGGATATTTAAAATGGCTGTCGGGCCCGATTATCCCTCAGCTTTGACAAGAAGCAGCCTCTGCTCTCACGTTTGATTAACTGATTACAGGATGGACACTTTGCTTAACCCACCAAACAACTGCGTTCACTTGAATACGTTTTGGTGGGTAAAGAAGAATTAAAAAGTTATTTATTTGGAATATATTTCGTGTCTGGTTTGCTAAACCATTAAAGAGGGATGAATCGGAATACAAGACAAAGCAACTTAAAGAATGTGGATTAAATGATGAAATCAAGCACGAACTTTGTTTTCTGACTTAAATTAGTAAATTTCATCCACCCATTTATCTTCGAACTACTCATTATGGTAAAGGGTCGGTATTACTCTTAGTATTTTTCCTCATAAAACATAAAAACGCACACCAAATCTTAGCCAAACCGGATATATTTATCCGAATAGAACAAGAGACAGCCCCCTTTTGACCGAGCCCGGCCCCAGTTAGTAGACAATGTCCGGTGCCTGAGCAGCCTGTTTGACCAGGGACTGCATAGTGATACTGGTAAAGAGAGAATTTCATACTGTTGAGAAGGAGGTGAGACACCAATAAGCAATTGCGTCCGTTTCCTGCGTTTACGAGAAGTGAAATAAAATTTTAATCAATTCCTCTTTCAGACAGGCGCATCGTTATCGTTAGTTCATTTCAGTGCTGTTGTAGGCAAGCAAGTTTTGATTATGACATTTTCCTGATTACATCATCCATCCATTCTCTGTACCCGCGTGATATATATATTCAGGGTCGGGGGGTGGGGTCCGGAGCCTAACCTGATGCTATACGGGCACAAGTTACTTAAGTATAAAACAAAGAATAAATAAAATAATTTATAATTTAGTCATTTTCCTGCATAGAAACGTTATAACGGTGCTATTATTATGATATTGAACGCCAGGGGTCGCACTAACTCCATTAATTGTACAAACTCTGTGATTGTTACCGCTTTATTGAATGGAAGCATAAAAAGTCTGTACAACGCCCTCATAACAAACACACCAGCATTCAGATTTCACTGAGAAACACGGATATTTGCGTCAATGCCGGCTCTGTATTATTTAGGCGCCAGTACTGAACTTGGGGGTGGGGGCTCCTTCTCAGCGCGAAACTGAAATTTTCTTCATTCTGGTTGTTTCGTTTATATTCCATGAAACTTTTGGATGACTTAATTACTTAAGCCTCGCGTTGGATGGATGGATGTTTTGCAACGAAAACTGCTTGCGATCACCAGAACTGCTTAAACCCTGTGCAATCACCGCATTAGTCAGCAATTAAGTTTGAACACCGTCATGTTTCGTAGAAACGCCGTTCAACGGGTAGGCCTATACAGCGCTTTTCCATGACGAAGTGCAATTGTATGTTTAATTGAAGCATTACAGTCAAATGAATTCGAATTCAATCAAATGAAAAAATGTCATATAGAGCAACCCTTACAGCGTTACAGGATCAACAGAATTACCGGACTATTAACTGACATTTCCCTTAGATATTAAAATCGTGGTCTAAGTTGGTAACTTAAAAGTCCAGTATTTTTAATAATATTTTTTTCAGGATTAATCAAGTGATTTAACTATCAATTAAGCTGTAAATTTGATATGTACGTCACTGCGATTAAAATTCTTCACCACGCCCTTGTTTAATTTCAGTAATTAACTTTTGCTGGTATTTTGGTGGTCGTTACATCTGCCAGGTGAGTCCAGGCGCCGTCATACATCACAAGCGCATGTCTATGCCTGAGTTTCCCTTTACAGCACTCACGGTCTCGTGTGATAGAAACGTATTACACAAACACTACCAAATAATCATTCATTCATTCATTCATTGTCCAACCCGCTTTATCCTATTGGGTCGGGGACCAAATAATCATTATAATTTATAATTGTTTATTATTAACGGGCGTCTGCACTACGCACATGATGTCTAAAACCAACTAATCAAGAAGCTCTTTAATAGGATTTAAAATGAGAAATGTTTGCATTGACAGATAACAGCTTATTGTTATTTTTGCTTAATTGATTTACAAGTCCAGTGATGCTTTCCATTTTTCATTACGCGCTAATTAAGGTGCATATCATTGTAGGTCTATTTAACAGCTCTGTCATATTTGTGCGCCTAAAAAGAGAGACATACATAACGAAACCCATTTTATTCGTTGAGAAGAAGAAGTAAAACACAGCACACTAAAACAAAACAAAGTGTGAGCCGTGATTAGCCCGGTGTGACTAGCCCGGTGTGAGCCCGAACCAGCCGCGGATCACCACGACCTTCACGGTATCAGCGGTACGGGGGCGCGGGATGAAGCGGCTCTCAGCCCCGGTTAAAAATACACTCTCATAAAGACTGCAACTTCTGTTATTAAGAGTGTCGATTTTTAACAGTATTATTATACTGAAATTATTATTATTATTATTACTATTATTAGGCCTCTACTACTACTACTACTACTACTACTACTACTAATAATAATAATAAAAAAATTCGGATCTGTCTCGCAGTCCTTCCATCAAATTAAATCTAAAGATAGTGTAAATCTTATCCTTTCACAGCTGAATATAGGTCGAAAACATCTATGAACATCCACGTAAGCCCTGGGGACAAACATCCCAACCCATTCGTTCATCGTACATTCATTTAAAAATGAAGACTTTAGCTCTTTCGTTTCATATAGACTGCGGATTGCTCAAAATTGGTGTTACGACTATGGACGTTTTTTGTGCGTGTCCGTGTAAGACACCGTTTTCCGTTTATCGCGCCGTAGCGCTGGTCATTTTTATTTTCGTATCACATTTAATATCACATCACATACACGTCTCAGCTTTAATAACCATGCGATATTTATTTCAAGGAAAGAATTTTTCTTTGGTTGTCCAGCCACGCCTGAAACCTAACTGAACCATCGCATGTTGCACGTCATAAAATATAAAATAAACTGGAATATATGCAATGAAAGGGCAAAGAATAGTGAATTAAACATATTCATAAAACGAACCACTTTGAGTAATGTTTAGCGGAACGCTTCAGTCGTGAAAAGGCATCCGTCCATTCTGCTGCTAAACAGGGGGCGGCAGTGAGCAGCCCCCGCGTAGAGGCGATTATTGTGAATTTCACACGATAAACACCCGCGTAGAACAGCACAGAAATGGACTTATGGGGCTGAATACAGCACCAACAATCCGATACAAGGAGGGGGGAGTGCAGAGTCAGCTTAGTCTCTCGCGTTTTCTTAATATTCCAATATTTAGGAAATGCTACGCGCGTGGAGTTTTCCGTTACGGCAGCTGCGCTGAATGCTGTGCGGACTCGCCACTGGTGGGCTAACGGGCCCCCCCTTGGAGTGAAGTAACACCGACAAGAAGATAAATAGCTTAATATACGTTAAATGCCTCCTAATTTACCAGCATTGTAACGACCTTCACTGCGTGCCTATTTGGCGTGGGAAAGCAGACTGACGTTTGGACTCAGAATGAAGGAACCCAACATACCTGTTTTATGAGGTAACATTACATTTCAGTTGGATGCCTATACGGTTTCCAAATCCGTGCATGGACCGAGCCGTCGATGTAATCTACGCGACCTGGATTAAAAACATCCGTTTTTCCGTACTCTAGTGTGTTGTTTTACAGTCCCTTTGGATTATACCTACTATATTGTTGATTTTATATGGCATGATTTTAAAAATAATCTGTAATATGCGTATCTGCCCAAACTCCATGTGGGTTCATCATGGGGTCGATAGATCACATTGAAAAATAACTAATATAATAGTTTCGTTTTAAATGGACGCATTTACATTGTATTTCTAACACAGAAACAAAGTTAGATTAGGACGTGATACGTGTGTGTTTAAGTAGTAGGCACAAAATAATCCCGTTCAGGATTTGAGAATTTATCAGTCAGGTTAAATTAAATTAAATTAAATTAAATGCAGCAGCATGAGTCGAACCACCGGTCTAAGAAAACTAATTAATTACTATCTATCACTATTGTTTTATTTTTATTGCCTTCAGTTATTTATAATAATATTGGTGGTTTACTGTGTATTTTTGCAATTCTGTGTTATTATTCTGTGTTAACGTGTTAGGCTAGAAGTTATACAGCAACACTCAGGCCTATGGGCCTAGCAGTAATAAAAATATAACTACACGTTAGTTTAGATAAATATACTGCTACGTGTTACTTTAATATATATTATAAAGAGCACAAATGAGAAACTACATGTAGCAATGGTATCTACCTTTCATTTATAATGTTTGGATATATATAGTGAATATATGAATGACATCGTTTTCTTGGTTTCAGTCAGTAATATGGGCATTTCCATGACCGCTTATGGCCCATTTCAGCGCTTTATACGCGTGGAGGATGAACAATTACCGATTCTGATGACGCTCAGGTCGCGGCCGATCCCGGCGAGTCAGTTATTTGTTACATGTTCATGGGTAAGACTTGTGCAGGCGTCGATCGAAATAATACTTAACCGATTCCTACATTGTATTAAAATGCATTCACGTACAGTGATGGAGAAATATTCTACAACAGCTTTTTGGGGACAATGATATTTTTATTGGGCGGATAATACTATCATTCTTCAGGACTAACTAGTTTTCATTTAAAAATTTTTTTTTTTAATTACTAATGTACATTAATATATCTCATTTTCGAAGTAATAAAGATCCATATACCAACGACTCCATAAACAAAATGGGTAAAAAATTATATAGGAAAAATAAGTGTACCATATATGTATATACATGCAGTATTGTTTAAAAAATTATAATAGCTAAATCTCGGTGCTTGTGTAACGTATTGAGATTAACGGCGATCTGATGAAAAACTGGGGAGTGCTGTCGCTGCTGGCCCTTAACCCCAATTGCTTCAGGACACTGGCTTGACGCTATTCTCTGATCCTTACTTGTGCTTCGCTTTGGACAAATGTCTATTTAATGCAATGCTCCGAAAATGCAATCTAAATTAAATATATCCGCACAGACATTTTTTCTCAGTATTTCTACAGAATTTTTGCTTGAAATGTTAATCCATACGTGAGTATACCCTTACCTTGAATTACCTGTGTTTTTATTTAGGCCTTATCTAGGCCTATTCAGGTAGTCAGCCGATGGTGTATTCACGCGGACAAACGGTATTAATATGCCGCAATTTTTTGCTAGATTCATGCACTTTCCGAAAGGCAGGGGCGGTTGCTGAATTTCCGCTGCACTCTCAGAAAAAAGGGATAAAAATGTGTACCTTTGCTTGTCACTGGGGCTGTACCCTTTTAAGGTACAGAAATTGAGGAACATCCCAAATGTACTAACAGCATTAACGTATACCATCAATGGTACAGAAATGTTCATCGGAGTCCATTTCTGTACTTTAAAAGGTTTAGTTACCTACAGCTAAGGGTACAATTAGCAGACTCTTGAGGGAACAGCCCCAGTGATAAGGTACAAAGGTACAAATTTTTACCCTTTTTTCTGACAGTGTACCAACGTACTTCGGACCGAACTAGGAAACCTCCGTACAGTCGATCACGGATAAATCTGCTGAATGTAGTTTTAGAAAGTTTAAAATAAAAAAAAATAAAAAACTTGTTCTTACTTTTAAGATTAAGATTAATTTTATGGACACCAGGGGAAACTCTGGTGCATATTGCAGCAAGAACATACATGGGCCTATTGCACAGACGAGCACGCAGACCCAGTCGGTATGTGACCGAGCCTCGAAGCTGAAATGTGGTTGAAACAATGTTTAATGCTAATGGTTAACAAAATACTTATAAATCAATGTTGATATTTTAACAGGATCTCTACGTTGAATCGACATAATGTGTATAACAACATACAAAAGGTACTCCTGTCTTTTAAATTATTGTCATGATCATCATTGTTATTTAATTGGCATCTTATTGTATTTAGAACAAAGCAAACGGAGTGCAAACACGCAACATAATTATCAGATACTTCCCTGAATCCGGGTTTTTTTCTTTTCGTGCGCTGGCGTACCATTGAACAAAATCTGTTGGCTTAAAAGTGAACCAAGTGAGCATTTCGCTAGGAACGACTCCTATCGGATACACTTAGCATCGTGTATTTAGGTTACCCATGCAAAATCACGAAGTATTTAAATAATATCAGGGTGGCCAACTGTCGCGCGTCTGGCGTGACACTCAAGCTTTCTGAATCTCATGCTCTCGCAAGAAATCTTACGGCAAATCTATATTTTTCAAATATAAACCTAAAATGAGTTATATCAAACGCAGACTATTTACAAGGTAATAAAACTCGCACGTAGATGTAAATACGTGTGCAGACTTGTCTCGAATTGAAAATCTCACTCGAGCCAGTTGACTAAAATTGGCAACTCTGTAAGATACGCCAAAAAAGTGAGGCTGGCACTTAGCGTGTGTTAGAAGCACCGGGCAGCCCCTGTGTTCCAAAACCTGCTTTAACCGAAAGGTTGCAGGTTCTAGTATGAGCAGGTGGCTTTACTGAGCAAGGTTACTAACCTGAATTCCTTATGGAAAATATCCGATTGAATTATTGGCCAAAATCTATGTGAGTGTCTGTTTATGGTCTAAATGGGATCAAATGAAGTAAACGCGCGTCGCTTTGTCTACGTTTCTCCCTAAGGGCACCTCATTGATCACGTGGCGGGCGAATAAGCGTGTGGTCCTCTGTTCATTAATCGCGTCGCCCCCGCAGGGATCAAAGGCTCCCAGCTGGGAATGAGACCGAGCCGAGCCCGACGGCAGCCGGAGCGACACGGATGTAAACACGGGATCCGGTCTGGAGCGTGTTGTGCAAACAGCTGAAGTGGAGGCGTTTATGCCGGGATGTTAATTAGACTCTGAAATATTCGTGAAATTTAAATACGGTCTTAAGCAAAAATAACACACACAGGAAGCTAAACGCATCTTATCGACGCGGCGGCGTAACCTGGAGGACCTTCCTGCTTTTGTGTATATAACCTATCAGATTCCCTTTCTGTATCTACCATTTTCCCGTGTCTCTGCTGTTCTGGGTGTAATGAGTATATCTCCTTTGGTATCCAGCTGGTAAGTACGGCAGTGCCTCACTGCCACAGAAAACACTTCGAACGGGGTTGGGATTAACCCCGAAGCTGGGATCCTAATCCATGTGCGTGGGCTGGGAGCCTCCATCACGGCTGAGGTGTAAATATTTAATCCAAGCTCTTTCTGAATGAGAAGCAGGACTTTAAAGACTATGAGGAGGGGGCAGGGATGTGTTTACTTTAGACGCTGGCTGTACAGTTTACAGGACGGATTACATATGGGGGGCAAAACCAAACATTTGGAGCTGAGGCCAAAAACAAGCTTTTAACAAGCTGTCTGATGTCATGAGGAGTCTGTTTGACTCCTGGGCACCCCCCCCCCCCCCCCCCCCCCCCCCCCCCCCCCCCCCCGGCCCCGCCCCCACCACGCCCCCCCCGCCCCCCCCGCCCCCCCCGGCCCCC
>JAOYFF010018566.1:0-23177 GCA_025773925.1 Cryptomyrus ogoouensis
TTTTTTTTGTTTAATTTTGAGTCTTTGTATACTGAACAGTCAGACCTTAATAACTTAATAACATTCATTAACATTGGTTTCATTTCATCTTGGTAAACATAATGACTTTAAGAAATCGAAGGAAAACTTTAAGCATTACACTGAACTTTTAATTTTAGTCAACTTAATCAATTAATTAAATAAAAATTAGCAGTCAAAATTAACACTGGTGCCTACATAGGTGTGTGCACAGCACCTGTACACTGCTTGTTATACACAAAGGGGTGTGTAGCAGTGCACAAACATACAACATATTAAAATTAGAAATATTACAATTTTGAAGATCATTAATGTGTCACTCAATATTTTACGAAATCTATGTTATAATGGTTAGTCCCAGGATCTTCAGCCAGCAGAACTGCATGTCATTTACGTATTTACATTATATTTTGTCTTGCTTCCGCCCGTATCTTATAAGTCTCCTCCCATTCCTACCTGCAAAGGAGAAATATGTTTCATTTGACTGTGCTTATTTTCAGGTAAGAAAAAACAAACCTGTAGCCTCAGCATATAGGTTACTTTCATCATTTTACAGTTAAAACAGGCCACGTTTTTCTCATAATAGTGGGCTAATCATGCATATAGGCATATTTCACATGCATCAACGTTTGCAGTAACCGGTTGTAGATCTGCACAAACAACATCCACACATTTTTGTTTTGTTTCAGTTTTTAGTGAAGTTGTTACTTTTGATTTGCTTGCACTTGCAGTGCATGTCAGTGTAGTCTGGCCCTTTGAAACACCTGGCCCTGAAGTGCCGGAATAGTGCCCAGTGTATGATAGCACTTTGTTGCATTTGTCAAAACATGCAAAGGCAAATGATTCCCATTATGGTTGTTTACAATGACAAGGACTGCCAAATATCTTATCCTCTTGCTTATTTTTACCTTAGGTACTTATATAGTTTTATATTATATTTATTTCCTTGTATATTTTCTTAAGTAGGTACTTACATCATTGGATGTTTCAAAACCAAATTAGGCGTAGTAGCCTACTTTTCTTTTATAATGTATAAAATTTAATGGAACTTTCTATTTACTCACAAACATAATTAATAGTTACATAAAATAGTAAAACACATTTCAGCACTACTTATTTATTTTAATTCTTCTCCCACTCCCACAAACATATCAGTCACTTTCCACCCGCTCCCGCAGAAATGAAAAATAGTCCTGCGCCACACTCTATTGCTCTTGGTCCCGCGGGAATGCAGATTTGTACTTTAGTGGCATCCTGCTGTTGTTCTAGATGGTCTGCTTGCGTGCTTTCACTTCGCGCATGAGCAGATCCATTTCCTCTGCAGGGTAGCTTTCTTTTTTCCTACCTGGCAAATCTGCAGTTATAACACCAATCCACCAAATACATGTACAACAGGCTTTCAAATGGAATGGGAGATGACAGTCAGATTGGTTTACCACTACTTATCCTCAAAGTTACCCGGCTAAGCAAGAAATCTGGCTTTGTGATACTGGCCCCTGGGCCAGTCCTGAATGTTTAGCAAAACATATTTGCAGTATGGTGGAAATACTACAACTGTTAAAAAGTGGCCTTTGCATGACAGTATTTGGCATGCAAATTACACATGCCTTCCAAAGATGAGAAATGTTTTTTATTTTTTTAATTTCCCTTTGAGATATAGCGCCTTTTCTACACCCAAGGTAGCAAAGAAATAATAATTGAGTGTTTTCTTATGAGCTGTAACTTTTTTTTTTTACTATTGCAGCTACATGACTCAGCAGTAGCTTGTTGCAAAGCTCAAATGGAGTACTTTTTCATGGTATGTAAGTTTTTTTTTTTTTTTTTTTTTTTTAGGTGAAAGTTTGTCTAAAAAACAGTTTCTGAGCTTTGGAAGGTATTTGTGAATCAAATTTTATCAAAATAAAACAGTGACACCAAAACTCTTTTGGAAATTAAAATGGAATGACCCCACAGTAATATTTTTTGTGTGCAGTGACCCTCAGTGGGGGAATGATTGGCTGGTCCCATAAGGGGAGTCTGAATAATGAGTATTGTGATGCCTGTGATAGCGTCTCTCTCAGGGAGCCCCACTGTTTACTCAGACAGCAGGCTAAACAAGCGGGACATGTGGAGCTGGGCACCTGCCCGTGACGGCTCCTGGAGCTGCGCCAGCCGGCAGGGCAGCCCAGGCAGTGTCAGTGAGTGACTGCCCTGATCCCGGCACACACCTGTGCACCTGCAGAGCTGTTCTGTACTGCACATGGACAAGGGACCCCCATGTAAAGCAGCCCCCAGCTGCAACAGCTGTTGTCCCAGCAGGAAGCAGCGTGTTGGCACCTGGCAAACACTGTGCGCTCGTGCCCTGAGGGAGGCACTGGAGATGTTTAGGAAGTTGAGGTGACATGGGAACATGGATTGATGATAGCAGGCAAATCTTCCGACAGAGGGAGACAGGCAGGGGCGATAAAAGAGAGAAAAGGCATGATTCAGGATTACTGCCTGCTCATAAGGTGAAAAGGCCGCTCGGTGATGCATTGCCTACCCTCATAGTACAATCATTAAACAAGCTGCTGTCGATTACCACTCTTCAGGTCGAGAAAGGGTCTTTTTTTTTTTTGTGGTTTTGATTTCCATTCATGTGGTAAGGTGTCATTTGGACCTTAGTCCTCATGTGAATGGGAACACAGTGCACTTTTTTACCTGCCACTCCACAATGCCCTATCCAATGACAGCCGCTTTTGCGTCTTTTTCAATTTTGTGGAAATTGTCGTTAAACAGATTCATTGCTCGCACTGCTACGCCCTTATTAGGGTGGTGCTTTTTTACTAAATTTTGACTATACTAAGACCGAGCATGGGAAACGATTACCCACAATCCCGCAGCGAGAGAGAGAAGAACCATCGGCAAAGTTGTGATTACGTGACGCTAGGCAGACAAAGCGTATATGTAATACTCGTATTGCAAGACCTCGCTCGTTTATCAAGTTGAAATTAATTTTAAAATTTTGCTCATCTTGCAAAACACTTGCAGACCAAGTTACTCGCAATCCAAGGTTTTACTGTAATGGAGTCATCATCTGAAATCAACACTGTCGTAAATACACTGGGACATGCACTGGAGAGAATAATTAGAAGCAGATCCAGACACACGGCAGCTTCAGTTAGGAAGGAACGGGGGGCTTCTCAACACCTGCCAAAGGAATCATCATCCCTCTGACTGGTGACTCTGAACTGTCTTGCCTCTTATTATTTTCCCAAGAAAAGCAAGCTTACTATAACGGTCCAAATTAATGCATAATTAGAGGAGCATCATTTCCTCATTTAGGATAATGTATGCAGCTGAATGTTTTAATTGACACTTACCCAGTGGATGACAGATCTGGTGTGACAGCTTCCTAACACCTTAACACCCCCTATCTTTGGGTGTCTTTTGGCTTGTTATAGGGTTACCCCACCCCTTCGCCATCACCGTCTTTGAGGACAGCCTGTACTGGACTGACTGGCACACAAAGAGTATCAACAGTGCCAACAAGTTCACTGGCAAAAACCAGGAGATCATCCGCAGCAAGCTGCACTTCCCCATGGACATACACACCCTGCACCCCCAGAGGCAGCCTGCAGGTCAGTGGGGGGCCTTGATCTCACACTCCCACAGGTGTCCTGTTAGTGCCTGTCCACAATGTGTCTGCTTACACTGATGATTTTGGTCTCCTAGGGGGTAGAAATCGCTGTGCCAGCAACAATGGGGGCTGCAGTCACCTGTGTCTCCCCAGCAACAAAACCTACACCTGTGCCTGCCCCACTGGCTTTAAGAAGGTGGACAGCCACAACTGTGCTGAGAGTAAGTGGGGCCATTGCCCTTATCCACACTGAGCATGGAGACCTGCTATGACCTGCTGTCACAAGATGAACTGCCATTTACCCATGTATATATTGAGTTAGTATTGTATTTAATATACAAATGATTGGCATATTGTATTATCATTGTATTTAATATACATCTGCTAATTGAGCTCCACAATTCTGGGGTCTTCATACTGAATGCAGCGTATATACTACTTACCTGTCATTCTCATGGATATCACTACAAAAACCACTAAAAGATAATAGCCATTTTACAAAACCATTTTAAAAGACTTTCGGTAGTGAATAGTGATTATCATTAGAATTTTCTAATCAGTAGGGTAGATTTGGCATGTTTTGTTTGTTATTTTTTAATATGTTTGTGTGTTGTGATTACCTGATGTTTGTCCTAGAAGTCTGACAAGAGACCTTTGGTCTTTGATCAGGTCTTGACAAGTTCCTGCTTTTTGCCCGAAGGACGGACATCCGACGAATCAGTTTTGATACAGAGGACAAGTCCGATGATGTCATCCCACTGGCAGATGTCCGCAACGCCGTGGCACTGGACTGGGACTCTCATGGAGAATACATCTACTGGACTGACATCACTACTGACTCCATCAACCGGGCCAGATGGAATGGCTCCAATCAGGAGGTCCGTGCTGTCATGGTCCAACTCTGTAATGTGTCATTATTTTTGACCTTGTTTTATTTTATCCATCTGCTGGCAACATTTTCAATTTCTGGACCACTATAGAACAGCAGTTCTTAACCTTTTTATGCTATGGACCACTTTGGAAATCTGATGATGCCTACCCTTCTCAGAATAGCATTTTTGATTGCATAAAATAAAATACATCCACAACAACGGTAATGTGATATGAAAATATCTGTGAGTTCTACTGAAAGCCAGGTTAGGTCCTACTCATCCTAATGTGCCATTTCTCTGAGTTGTTTTTAACTCTCTGATTCAAACTAATTTCAGGTAGTTGTAGACACCAGTCTCGAAAGTCCTGCTGGTCTGGCTATTGACTGGGTGACCAACAAACTGTACTGGACTGATGCAGGTAACAGTTTATTCTTTGTTTTTTAATTTGCAATGTCAGTCTGCAGTACCTGCCTGTGATTTCTACATTTCCCTGTGCATAGTGGCCATTATGTGTCCTGGCTTCCATCTCATGACAGGAACTGACCGGATTGAGGTGTCTAATGCTGATGGCAGCATGCGCACCGTACTCATCTGGGAGAACCTGGACCGGCCGCGGGACATTGTGGTGGATCCTGTTGGAGGGTGAGCGATGGAGGCAGATGCATGTGGTATTCCGCAATGTGAATTATCAGGGTGATTATAGAGAGAATCTGCACTTGTTTATGCTTCTCTGGCTTCCTCAGATATATGTACTGGACAGACTGGGGGGCGAGCCCTAAGATTGAGAGGGCTGGGATGGATGCCTCAAACCGCATTGTGATCATCTCCTCCAACTTGACCTGGCCTAATGGCCTGGCCATCGACTACCAGACAGAAAGGCTGTACTGGGCAGATGCTGGCATGAAAACTATAGAGTATGGCAACTTTGATGGCTCAGACAGAAGGGTAAGGCAAGATCCTCCTGGAGAAGAGAAACCTGAAAACTGATATTCCACACAAAGCCTTATGGCACTAGATGTGATCCACAGTCATAGATGTTTGATATGGTTTATTTAATACTTACAGTCCCCTTTACATTGTGATTGAATTACTGTTATTTCGTCAACAGCCAGGTAATTAATAAAATTCTCATTCTGCAGGTGCTGATTGGCAGCCAACTTCCGCACCCGTTTGGCCTGACTCTTCATGAAGACAGGATCTTCTGGACAGACTGGCAATCTAAAAGCATCCAGAGTGCCAACAAGCACACGGGGCTGGACCGGATCACACTGTCAAGAAACTTGGAGAACCTGATGGACATCCACATGTTCCACCGGCACCGCTCTGTAGGTACGTTCTGACTCCGACCACCCTCACATAACCTCACTGAGTGTTATGTTCTGTCAGTGATTAACTGGCAAACAAGCAGGTGTCCATTTGGAGAGAGATGAGAATAAAGTTTCATTTTAAACTATTAGACCTTGTTACTCAGCATCATTATTGTTCCTATTATAATATTCAATATTCAATCATCTCCCATACATTTCCTCAGAAAGACTGATTGTTGTACATGTTCTCTTTGATATTGCCAAAGCACATTGTGGTCTTTTCAATGAGCCTTTGGCACCTTAATAGATTTTAAACCAGCAGACAATTTAGTTTTGCTGCAGCAATACAGCTCTGTTTATATTAAAAACTGACTGATTGCCAAACTCATCAAGAGGTAAAAAAGCTCAGAAAGACTCCATTCCTGCACATTATAACCGTAGAAAACATTGGTCTCTCTAAAGGGCTGTTATCCCTGTAGTACGCCACCCATTGTATCCTGTGTAAGCTGCGTATATTTCATCACTGCTGACACTTGTTGGTACAGAATTGTGTCCCTCTTGTAACAAGATCACCGCCCACCCCCTTGAAAGGTCGTGTGATATACGCCATGTCCACTGACCCATGGCCCTGGAATGCGTTTAATGTAAGGCACCGTCACAGAAAGGGCGGCCTGTGAGTGTGCTGGAAGTGTACTGGCGCATGCTTTCCTGGCACAGCCCCCAGGGGATGAAACCACCCCTGGGTTTGAACGTTCTTGAAACATAGACTTTTCATTGCTGAGCTGTAGTGACCATCAACACATGGCACCACATTCTAAAACGTGTCATATACGGTATCCACCTCATAGGAAAGCTAATGCTGATGACAGTCTTACCCTAAATCCTGCTCTCCTTCCCCCTGCAGTCCAGACCCCCTGCATGGTGAACAATGGAGGCTGCAGCCACCTCTGTCTCCTGGCCCCAGCACCTAAGGGCTCTAGCTGTGCTTGTCCCACAGGCATCAATCTCCAGGTGGACGGCAAGACCTGCTCTCATGGTGAGGAGCCCCCAAATCTGCTGGCGCCCCACTGACTGCAACAGACCCCCACCATAAAGAAAAGGAGCTTCCCTTTGAAATTGGAGTGCTTTCCTGAGCACCATCCATAACCTCCCCCCCCCTCCCACACACACACACACCTCCCCCACGACAGAGCAGTCACCAGAAACTTCTTGTGACATGCTGCAGCTGTCCGAATAGCAGTGCAACAGCCTGTGACCTCACTTCCTCTCATCCCTCACTAAAGTGACTATAGACGCTCACAGGTTGACACCTTTGTATGTCGCTGACTTGTGTGTGTTTGCCAGAGATAAGGCACTGTGTCTGCCCTCTGCAATGAAGGCTGTCTGCCCTCTGCATTGAAAGTCATTGCAGAAATCCTAGCTATTAAATTTATTTCCTGGATTTGAATTGATCTATTACTTGATTTTCATTTGCTTACTAAAGGAATGAACAGCTTCCTGGTCTTCGCGCGGAGGACAGACATCCGAATGGTATCCTTGGATATTCCCTACTTTGCGGACGTGGTGCTGGCCGTGAATGGGTCCATGAAAAACACCATTGCCATTGGTGTAGATCCCAAAGAAGGTATGAGGTCAGGATAGATTAAACTACATAATATTCAACAGCAATCAGAAAACGATTAAAGCCTCATTTTAATTAACATTGCAAATGAAATAATATTTTTTGCACCACTTCCATGCAGGTAAAGTCTATTGGTCTGATAGCACACTAAAGAAGGTCAGCAAAGCCAACATCAATGGCACAGAGTGTGAGGATATCATATCCACCGGTGAGGTCATGCCTTCATTAGTTTATGAAACTTTAATAATTCCAACATTGCTTAGCATATAATAAGCAGATTTATTCCATGCCTAACCATTTGTTTATAAAGGATTGGTTTACAGAGTTCATGCTAAATGTGCAGTTGTCTCAAGCAGGCTTTTGGGTATTCTAAATGCCTCTTGTGTTCCAGGACTGATGACCACAGACGGACTAGCGGTGGACTCCGTGGGCCGGAAGATATACTGGACTGACACAGGAACTAATCGCATTGAAGTGGCTAATCTGAATGGATCCATGAGAAAAGTTCTAATCTGGCAGAACCTGGATAGCCCACGAGCAATTGCTCTCTATCATGAAATGGGGTAAGATATCTGTATGCTTATGAGATGTGTGGCTTTAAATTTGCCAAAGAATATGTATTTGGATGTGCATTTGGATTATTGTACCAAGACTGTTGTTTTCTTTTTCAGCTACATGTACTGGACTGACTGGGGAGAGAATGCTAAACTGGAACGCTCTGGTATGGATGGGTCTGACCGTGTGGTCTTGATCAACAGTAACCTAGGCTGGCCAAATGGTCTGGCGATTGACAAGGCTGGATCTCAACTTCTCTGGGCTGATGCTCACACTGAGGTCAGTGGTGTGTCTGATGTTCCCGACTAATTCTCAAATTCTCACCAATATCTGAGGTTCATAACTGAAAAAGCCTGATTAGTTTAATTATATTACCATTGGATATTATAGTGAAGCACTTCAGTACGTTCTGTTGTTAAGAATGTTGATACTGTACTGTGACAGATTGTTGTGGGATTTTTCCTTGTTTCATTTTGAAGGAATTAGTGTTTACGACTGTCTATATGCTAAGGGTTTGAGATCATCAGTTATGATCTGTTAATAACTTTCTTTTACTTTGTGATAATTCCACAGCGTATTGAGGCATCTGACTTGAATGGGGCCAACCGGCGGACCCTGGTGTCTCCAGTCCAGCACCCCTATGGCCTCACCCTCCTGGGCCCATACATCTATTGGACTGACTGGCAGAGCCGAAGTATTCAGAGAGCTGACAAAACTACGGGGGGTAACAGCATCATTGTGAGGGGGAACCTTCCGGGCCTGATGGACATCCAGGCAGTGGACAGGGAGAGGCCTCTGGGTAGGTTATGCCATAATGACCTTAATCTGTGGCTTTGCCCTCTAGTGGCTGAGATGAGAGTAGCAAAATTGTCTGGTGTATAGCTCTTCTTTCGTAGCTGGACTGTGAACCTGCTCGTTTTTCAGCTGAACTGAAAACCACTTTGTTCCTTGAAATACTAGACTAATGAAGACCAGCTATGTCACAGAAACTTTAAATGATATCTGCTCTTCGTATCCTGAATAAAAATACATTTGCTGCTCTTTCAAGGTGATAATTGTTGGAAAAAGGAGACAACACTGCCCTCTAGTGACTCGAATATGTATTTATAATGACATTCAAAAGTCTTCCTTAAAAAATGTGTCTTCACTGAGGACAGTTCACACTCAACACACAAAACAGCTATTTAAGAGCAGTAACTTAAGTTGGTCATTGTAGTTTGGCCTCAGTCCCTATGCATGGCATACAAAAACTATTTGAACCTTGCAATATTGCCACTTATCCTTTAAGGACCATTTTAAGGCATGCAGTTGTGTTTGGATGCTGTACAGTTTACCTTTGAACAAGTGAGAGGTAATGAGAGTCAGGGGAACAAATTGGTTGCCGTGGGGAGTCACATTCATGAAGTTCAGCTGGCAGGCAGCCACTGGTGGACAGTCACATGGCAGGACTGGGAGAGAGAACCAACCACGGGGCTGCAGGGCGGCTAGAATTTGGATGAGACAAGGATGCCAGAACCAAGGAGAAATTATTCTAAATCCAAAGAATGGAGACAACATGCCCAAACAACCAGGGCCATGTCACAGCCCGCCTCCAGGAAAAAATCTGCTTTTTCTGCCTTTTTCATTGCAGCTCATTCCTCACAGGATGAATGACCCAGTGTATCAGCTCAGTCCATACCCCACCATTCTTTAATAGCAGACCCCATGCCCTTGCTGTGTGTTTTTGTTCATCTTTAGGGGTGAGACGTGTTGAATAAGAAGCGTGTGTCTGACAGCTGGGCTCAGCTACTGAGCTCGAGCCACTTCCAGGGCATTGTTTTGCTGGTCTGACATTCAGGATTTCACAACAAAGGGAAGTTGTTAGCTGAATCAATGGGCTGTGAAATAAAAAAAATATTTTCTGCGGGTGCTGGTCCAGCACAGCCCCAGCTCCCAGTGCTTGTCTAAAAAAAGCAATGAAACACTCTGCCTGGTGCCCTGTGTGGTCTGGCCACTGTCTGTTACCTCCCAGGATCTGAAGGTGCCTGGCAAACTGAGGCAGCTGATTTATTCACATTAAATAAACAGTCGGGTAGGTCAAGCGTAGAGGAAGTAGCTCGTTCTTGCAGATTTATTGAAAAATTGTTGGGTGCAGCAGTCCTTCCAAACTTTAAAACTTCATGTCAGTGATGAAGACTTTTTAGCATTTACAGTATGCTCAGAGTTTGCTCAGATTAGTCTCCTTCCTGCCATTTTAACATACTCTCAACATCTGATTAACACCTGGGATCACACCTGTGGGTACAGATTCCTTTTCAAACTGTGACTTTTCATAGATTATCAGGATTTGTGGTACAGTAAGATCCATAAACTTCAATGAAGACCATAAATCTTTCTGTTCTCTGGGGCTTTGTAGGCTCCCACTGTACTGGGATAAGGATTAGAGTGCCATTTGGTATGTCTGGAGTTTGGCTGATGCTCATTTAAGGCTAACTAAAGCTAATGAAAAACAAATGCTAAATTCATACTCACTTATCTCATGTTAGCTTGAAATAAATGGTAATGCTTTACTTAAAGTGCACTTTTACAATACATTTATAATGCATTCGTCGAACATTAATAATCAGCATGTAAGTATACCTTAATACGAAGGTGCACTTAATGTTCCGTCAATGCATTTTAAAAACTTTATGAACGTGCACTCAATGTATAAATCATTATCATATAATTATACAGTACTGTGCAATAGTCTTAGACTGTTCAAAAAATGTTTAAAGCTGTTTATCTGGCTCGTAAGTGTGTATCTACTCAAAAAAAAAAAAAATCTAACATTATAATATATACAAATGAACACACACAATAAAAAAAAAAAAACTTTTTACAAAAAGTCACTGGTATTGTGTTGTACAACTAGAAGATCACAGTTGGCTAACCTGTCCTGAGGGACCTCATTCCACATATTTGTTCAATTACTCCACCAGCACACTTATTTAATTAATTTAATTAGTTAGATAATTTGATAGGGTATTGATTTGCCCGACATGGCATCCTAGTAATTGAGTCAACAAGAACTGCTGGATGGTTCATATTAAATGGTTACTGCAAAAACGGCGGTAATTTTCAAAGAGATTTTGAAACTGCTAAGCTAATACACTTTGACCGACATTGTTGTACAGCAACATAAAGGTAATTAAGGCATAATATTCTTCGGTGGCCTAATACTTGTGCACAGTACTGTACAATGGGATCTGCTGTTTCTGTGTAAATGGTTGGTTTCAGGGATTCAACTGTGATATTTGACTTTCCTCTCAGGTTTCAATAAGTGTGGCAGGAGAAACGGGGGCTGCACCCACCTGTGCCTGCCCAATCCCAATGGCACTTCCTGTGCCTGCCCCACGGGCATCGTGCTGAAGGCTGATGGACGCTCGTGCGATGATAGCCCGGAGACCTACCTGCTGTTCTCCAACCGTGTCAGCATCCGTCGCATCTCGCTGGACACCAGCGACTACACGGACGTGCATGTCCCCGTGCCAGAGCTCCACAATGTCATCTCGCTGGACTATGACAGCGTGGAGGGCAAGGTCTACTATACTGACGTGTCCCTGGATGTCATCAGGTATGGCAGCTCGAAAGGGTATTCCTTACTTACAAGTAATTCTGTGTAGCCTAAACACATAACAAATCAGAGTTTGACAGCTGATACAATGAGTATTGCTATTTCTGTATATTACCCTACATGCTTCCACATTTACCACAGTGTATCGAAGCCCTATGTGCAAAACACGTGTTAAGTAAAACATGTTGTATTGCAAAATTTTTTCTCTTCAAACTGCTTTTTGTTTTTTTTTTTTGTTTTGTATATGCACTCGCTTTCGTATATGTGTCCCTAAACTTACCAGGATGTAACAGTGCGTTTTAATAATAACTATGAGTAATATCATTTCTCTATGCTTGTATAAGAGAGTTCTTTGAATAATGGGTTGTGCAGTGGTTCACTGGGTGGCTCCCACTATTGCCTCATACCTCCAGGGCTGGGGTTTCCTTTGCTTTCTTCCTGCAGTCCAAAAACACGCAGTTAGGCAAATTAATGTCTTTAAACTGCTTGTAGTGTGTGTGTGTGTGTGTGTGTGTGTGTGTGTGTATGTGTGTGTGTGTATGTGCGCGTATGTCCTGCAATGAATTGGCATCCTGTCCAGGGTATAATCCTTCCATGTGCCCAGTGTTGCCTTAGATATGGTTCAGACCCACCTGTATCCGTGTCCAGTGTAAGTGGTTGGAAAATACATGGATGGATTTTGAATCACTAACCATTATCCTGGTGCCTTCAGGCGTGCCAACCTGAATGGCAGTGGTATGGAGACGGTCATCAGCCAGGGTCTGAAGACCACTGATGGCCTGGCAGTGGACTGGGTGGCTCGCAACATGTACTGGACAGATACAGGCCGCAACACCATCGAGGTCGCTCGTCTGGATGGTTCTTCGAGGAAGGTGCTCATCAATAATAGCCTGGATGAACCTCGAGCCATTACTGTGTTTCCCAGCAAAGGGTGAGTGAGAGAACAGACAGACAGAAACCTCCCCATTGTCTGAATCTGCTCAGCTGTAATATACTGCCCTGTATGGAACCTCATAGTTATGTATGTATATTAATTTTCGTAGTTGTAAACTGTGCATAAGGCATTAGGAATATGAATATATTGATTAAGGGGTCTATTCTCCCACTAGGTATGTAAGTCCGAAAAGGGCTTAAAAAGTTACGTGCTTTTGAGTTACGCATTTTCTCCCCCCATCAGTGCAGTCACGCCCATTGCACTTAACCTGAAAAAGAAGGCGTGGCCATGCAAGAAGCATAATTAATTTATTAAGAAAGAAATGGGGGTTACGCCTTCAGTGATTCTGGCATCAAGCAAAACAAAGAATAGGACTATCTCATTTACATTATGAACCTAATTGAAATTTGCAGAAACACTTTTATTTTGAAAAAAGAAAGCATGGCGGTAGCCTGCTATGCTTTATATTTGGTCATTTTCACGAATGTTTCAATCCTTCAACGATAATAAAATGTTACAATGAAATACAACATTTAAATTTTGTGCAAAGCAAATTACCTTAACTCAGGGGAGGGCAATCTTATTCGTAAAGGGCCGGTGTGTATGCAGGTTTTTGGGATAACCTGTAGGTCAGCTGTTCAAACCCAGGTGTGAGGACTCTTCAGCCAATCAGTCCTCTAATTAGTAATCTAATTAGGGAGTTGCAGCGAAAACCCACATACACAGCAGCCCTTTGCGGATAAAATTGGCCACCCCTGCCTTAACTCATTACGATTATTAAAATTGTCATTTGTAGCTCTGATTTAATGATGCCTGAACCATTTCCCAAAGTAGACACTATAGGTGCAGCTTTGAGAATAACAAAAAAACTAGATTTTGTTATTTTTTTTAATCTTTCAACTTGGTTGCATCTAAGCTACAAAAAACAATTGATTTGTTTTATTTTTGAAAAATTGATTCACAATAAATATTCTCTAAAGTCAATAAAAATATAATATATATCCATCAGGGTGCAGCATTTTTAAAAATACCTGTGCTGTACTTGTATTCACATCAACAACTTCCATCTTAACATTTGGACATATGCGCGCATGCTTAGTGGTGCAGCTTCATCTGGGCCTTTCAGAATGTTGCTGGGAAACACACAATGACATTAATTTGGTACATATGCGTACTGGACCGAAAGACCCGTACTGAAAAAGTTCGGTACGAATACGTGTACCGTTCAAACCTGAGGCAGCACAGGAAGATTGCTTTCACAATCCCCCTAGAAACATGCAATGCAATGTCCATCATTGGAAGTACAGTATTGTTTCAAAAGTCTTAGGCAGTCAAAACAAATGTTTAATGCTATTTATCTGGGTAGTAAGTGCACTTTTGCTTTTGTGAACAAAATACAATTTAGCATTAGAACATAAGCAAATTAAGAATAACAATAAAAACTACTAAGAGTTTCTTCTGTTCTCCAAAAAGTTCCTGATATCTAGTTGGATGGCTAGATGAACACCATTTCAGTTCCCAACCCCACTTCAGGGGCACCTCAGCCATTCCATGTATTTATTAAATTTCACCATCAACTCAATTAATTAATTGATTTAATTAGCCTTCCAAATCTCAGAGTGAAAAATGCAAAAGTGAGAGGCAGAATGTGCACGATACACGCATGGGAGAATAGACCCTTTAGATAAGTGTGTTCTGAGAGACAGACTAACTGAAGATTATCTAGTACAGATATAGTAGGTCATTTAGATTGGGTTGCCAACCCCTGGTTTGTGCGGCAGTACTGGTCTATGACCGGTATTCCCCCAGGTTGACAAGTTTTACCCTGTCTGGGAAATTGTTGCACAACATACAGCAGTCGGCGATCATCAAAAAGTTGGGAACCCCTAATCTAGATTTTAAATTGCTAGATTATAAATATGTTACATAGCCTAGTGTATTGTTTTCCAGGTACTTGTTCTGGACAGACTGGGGTCACATTGCCAAGATTGAGAGAGCACATCTGGATGGTTCTGATCGTAAGGTTCTGATCGACACAGATCTCGGCTGGCCCAATGGATTGACATTAGATTATGACACACGGAGGTGAGAATGGAGATGGCTGTAGGACGATACGGCTTGTAGTACGCTGTCAGAAAAAAGAATACCAATTTGTACCTTTGCTTGTCACTGGGGCTGTACCCTCAAGGTTCTACCAGTTATATCCTAGCTCTAGGTAAATGTACCTTTTAGTCTAATTTAAGGTACAGAAATGGACTCTGAGGAATATCCCCAAGGTACAAACAACATTAATGTACCCCAATGGTACAAAAATGTTCTTCACATTCCATTTCTGTATCTTAAAGGTACAATTACCTACAATTGCCAGACCCTTTAATTATTGATTAATCATAGTGCATTGATGCATCTTTACATCCCTAGCCTCTAGGTCACTTAGTATTTTACTGTGATATGGTGCAGAACCATTATTGAATAACTTACATTCTGGAATTAGCATTTAGTAAAGGAAAGAGAATAAGAACAGATTGATGTATAGCAACAGCAACTTCTCATGAAGTGTGAATTCAGAGGCATGATATATAATTTGGACATTGTGTGTTTCTCTGTAGGATTTTCTGGGTGGACGCCCACCTGGACAGGATTGAAAGCTCGGACCTCAATGGGAGGCTCCGGCAGATCCTGGTCAGCCCTGTTTCTCACCCATTCGCCCTCACACAGGTACCAGTCAGTCAGCTTAACTCACTTTCCCCATTAAAAACTCACCTATCATTTTCATCATTTCATATAAATAACTTACCATTCCTTCTGCATCCTTCCATTCCTGACCCTTATTTTTCTTTTCTCCTGTCTTCCTTTTTTCCTCCCGCTCCCTCCTGTCTTTCATTTTTCCATTCCTAGTTGAAGCCAGTGACTTCTGCACTAACCCCTCTCTTCCAACTCTCGCAGCAAGACCGTTGGATTTACTGGACGGACTGGCAAACCAAGTCCATTCAGCGTGTAGATAAGCATACAGGCCGCAGCAAGGAGACAGTGCTGGCCAATGTAGAGGGATTAATGGACATCATTGTGGTGTCACAGCACCGGCAGACTGGTAAGAGCAAATCTTCTTGGTTCCCGGGAAAACACTGTGTCCCACACTCCTTGGTCCCAGAGCCATTTCTTAAGCCATTGTAGTATGAAGTGCAACAAACTGTTTACAAGCTGAGGTTTCTGCTGTCTCTGTATGGTGATATTTATAGCTTGAAAGCTAAAGTGCTATATATTTATATAGGCACCAACCACTGTGGCGTGAATAACGGAGGGTGCACACACCTCTGCTTCGCTAAAGCCAATAGCTTTGTCTGTGCATGTCCAGATGAGCCGGACAGCAGGCCCTGTTCCACCAGTAAGTAAGAAATACGGCACACTGATTTAGGGAAGAGAAAAAAAAAACATTTTGCCTTGGTTTGATCTGTCAGCAAGCAGACCCGAACCATTAAAAGCTGATTTGATCTAGTTTCAGGTTATGTCCCAACATCTTCTGGCAAGAGTGTCACAAGCACCCCCTCAACCACAGACAAACTTCCCTCCAGTCCTTCAGTAGTTAAGTAAGTTAATGGCATATTTAAGCTCTGCTGATAAAAACAATGCTTTTCTATAAGTTGTGCTAAAATGAATTACAAAGAAGGATAACTAACTTTCCATTAAGGTATTTCACTGAAATGGGGTTTTACAGAGCACACAAATGATGTCACATTTCTACAAATTTGGTTGGGTTTATTTACATTTTTGTTTGTGTGTCACACAGCTGCACGGACAGGAACTTGAGCCTAGGAAGATGTGTGAAGAGCAGTGTGATAACAGTCCCGGATGGTACAGTTTAATCACTGCTGGTCACAGTGGGTTACTGAACAAATAAAGTTGAGAAATTACTGAGTTTTTGTTGTTTGTGTTACTTCCAGGGGAAGGCCTTCACATCAGCTATGTTATTGGAGGGGCACTTACTGTCTTAGCCATCCTGATTTTAATAGCATCATTTATCATTTATAGGTAGGTGTAGCCCGGTGAAAGCACCCATGCTTCGTTTTCTCCATCTTCTCTTGGGCTGTTATTGATTATTATGTGATTTTTATTTTTTCCCACCACCCCCCCCCCCTTCCCCCAAAGGCATAAAAAATCCAAGTACGCCGACTCTGGAGTGAGCAACCTGACTTACAGCAATCCCTCGTACAGAACATCGACACAGGAAGTGAAAATTGAAACTGTGCAAAAACCGCCGATTTATAACCAACTGCGATATAAGAAAGAGGTATTCCTATCTTTTCATATTATTGTTAGCATTCTGATTTGTCAGTTTGACATGTGCCCTAAAAAGAGAATGGAAGTTTTTGAGTGTTCTTTTTCTGCATATCAGTCTACTCCAATGAGTTATGTTTGATTTCATCAAGGAAAGACATTTCACAATTCAATATATCGATACATTAAATGTTTTTTCAGTGGTGTATGTACAAGCTGGGGAAATTCCTGTTAAGAAAATTCCTGTTTCCAAAAAGCTCATCTTCTTTTTTTCTTCACTACAGCTTTCCCATCCTTACAACTCGCTTTCACCTTTTATCTTTTGACCTGTTTTCCACAAAATCAATGAAAGGTAGTTCCATAGCATGAAGAAGTTACACCTGTAAATACTAATATCCTCTGTTTAAATCCAGAAATTGAATATAGATGTCACATTCTCACTGCATGCTACATGTGCTTTTAACATGTCATATACTTGAGCTGCGATCAGGGTTTTGTGACAAACTAATGATGCTGTCTGTCAGTCCTTCCTAGGAGAACAGGTGCTGTGCTTTTCCTTTGTTTTATAACATTGTGTTTTTAGTCTCTGATTTCTGTTTATATTTAATGCCCCCCAAATTGCATGGACATTCATGTTAAATTATTGTTACAAATAATTTCAGGTGATTTTCTTGTGTGAAAAGCAAATTTGCTAAGATACGATTTCTTTTCAGTCCATTTTTTTTGTTTGGACTGGCTGAAAAGCCTCACTGCAGTTCAGTTCTGTGGATGCATGATTTGAACGACCATTTAAATAAGAAGCAATAGACAAGCTTAAATTATCTTCTCTTTTCGTGGATTTGCCGGGAAAACTGTGAATTAGTTCAGAATTCTTGGAGATTAGAAAATATTTACTCTTTAACTTTTAAAAATCCTGTGTCTTAAAGGGCACAGTACGCTTTCGTTTGCTGTACGGTTTGTGGCTGAGCTTCTACCTTTCCCCACACAGATTGGCAATGATAACAGCTATACTAAGGAGAAGATTAAGATAGTTGAGGGCATCTGCCTGCTTTCCAACGAGGAGCTGTACTGGGAGGACCTGAAGCAGATCAAGCCTTCGCGGGGCGGACTCCATGTATGCATGAAGACAGACACTGTGTCGCTCCAAGCTAGCAGCGGCTCTCTGGACGACACAGAAACAGAGCAGCTACTGCAGGAGGAGCAGTCTGAGTGCTCTAGCATCAACACTGTCCCTATGGCCACGCCTGAGCGGCACGGGGCCCTGCCTGACACGGGCTGGGCCACTCCCCGCAAGCCCTCTACTGAGAGCGAAGTCTGAGCAGTGCCTCCCATTACAAACCCAACACTCCCAGCAGGCTGTCATCTACGCCAAACACCACCTATCCCCTCCCAGTACTGCTCTCCATCTCGTTGCTGCCCCCATCCCGGCGGCCCCTCCCCCCCAACCCCCCCCCCCCCCCCCCCACACCGCCCCCCCTCCTCTCGCCCCCCCCCCCCCCCCCCCCCCCACACACAAAAGACTGAAAAGGCAATGAACACCCTGGAAAAAATGAGTGAGTGAACACTGAGAGGAAGAGCATCGTAAAAGCATTTTTTTAAGGAGAAAAAGTCTTATTGGAGTCTTATTGCTCTTCGTGTACGATCACCTTATTGTGAACTTTTAAATGAAAGATTTTAATTTGTTCTGGGACTGAGTAACAAAATTCTGTCACTTGTGTTGTGATTATAAACTCTATTTATGAACTTTTTTGTACTTATGAGTGATTTGTTGATGTAAAAATATGGTGAAAATAATGGAAACTCTAAACAATTCAGTAGTTAATACTTATCACAGATAGATATCTGTATTTATGTCAGTGCCAAAGGTCAGAGCTGTTTAGTCAGTTAAGACCTACTTATTTCCACTAAGGGTGTTTACGCTACATTATGCTCACATAATACAGTACTACTATACTAAAATTTAAGAGCAGTGTTTTTAATTTGTAAATTTGGCTTGGCTTTCTGCCAACAAAATATGGGTTTATCCAGAACCTTTCAAGAGCATATTGAGTTCTTTCAATACATGCCAAAATGCAATAGATATCTTTAAAACGGCTATTTTTTAGCAGTTTTAATGGCGGAAGGTGGGCAGTTTTAATGAGGTATAAGTGCCAAACATTCTCAGTCATATTCTTATCAAATTGTTAAATATGCTACATTGTGCTGAAACATCATTCAGACCTGATGATGCATCTGTGCATCTGTAAAGTGCCAAGCTTTTACCGTATCTCCCTCCTGCACAGGAATGTTTAGTTATTAAAATACAGCTGTTTCTGTAATGATTTTGTGATAGTAAATTGTGATATTAGGACTGCAAGAGCTTTATTCCTAGATTCTTAGAGCAATAAAAAGGACAAATTAAGTTGTTCTTCTGAGGAAACCAGCATTTATATTGGGGAAAAAACTGGACAATACCTTTTGTTTGGAGTATTGATCTTTGTACACTACAACTCATTAGAAAATGCTTGCTAGAAATACAGTACATTGGTGGATCTTTTACACGCTGTTTTATTCATCTTTTCCCCTACCCCAATAGAATCTTTGTGAAACAGTTACAAAAATGTATAAATTTGCCTGAATTTAAATGTAAAAATGTCAAAGTCATGTACCGTGAAGTAACTTCAAATTCAGCACCATGCTGTTTTGCTGCTAAAATAGCACTGAGGCCCACAGCTCATGGTCCTGGCAGCTATTTAACCTAAGATCTCTGTATGCTGGCTCAGGATTGACAGAGTTTTAGTCTAAAGCTTTGCTCATCTGTAAAACTATCCAGACACATCCACTTTTTATTCTCAGACTTAGGTAACTAATGATGTTGTATAAAACTTTTTAACTGTTAAAAAAATATCTTGTGTTGCTTTTATTGTATAAAGAGTTTTGTACAAAGGGATTCTTGATTGTTTTGACATTTTAATTTTACTCACTGGAAAGGAACACTTTGCTGGATTTATTTAACCACTGTTTGTCTGGATCCTTGTAAATGACAGGGGTGATGCCAGTTATTTAATAGTGCTTTTTGTTATTGGTCACATATAACTGTTGTAAAGTTAACTAAAATATTTATAAATATTATATATATTTTTTGTTTTATTGTCATTTAAATTTGTAAATTTTAAAAGACTGAATATGTAATTCAATTTGCCATACTAACAAGCTATTTGTGTGATATAGTGAGAGTATCCATTTGCTTTTGTATAATATAAAAGTATTTGCATTAAAAGAAAAATATGGCTTTTTTATGCAATGTGACTTGCATGCTGGCTACACATCTGTCACGCGTGAATTTATATGGTTTAGTAACTCAAGTTCCTATTTCAAAAACTTCCTATTTGGGGGCATTTGAAGGTCATTTGAGAAGTGCACAGCTTTGGTAAGGGCTGAAAAACAAAATCAGTTGTAGGTTCTGCTTACTGAAAAAACAAGTTATCTAAAGTTATCAAATTTTTCTGTGAGGAAAAAAATACTCTTACTTTCCATTTTATGTAATGTCTTGCAGTGCAATCCTATACAAAGTATAAAGGATTATACTTTACCACATCTACCAGGTATTATGCAGCTGTTCAGGTAGTAGACCCCACAATTAATACCATTCCCCAGGTGGGGAATATGTAAGGTTTTAGGACCATACCATAGTCACTAGTAGACATCTTTTCATTAGCACAATAATTCTAACAGTATTTGACAAATCATTTTCAATCTTTGTAGGGCCATTATAAGGGAGAAGAATTAGAAGTGATCAAATTTTAAGACTGATCACACCAAAGCTGTAGCAGCGCATAGTGATGCCAGTTTTGATACTTGATACTGTTAGTGCTATAAAACGTTTTTGGAGGATCTTTTTGAAACTTTGCAGACATGTGCTCTGTTTACCCTTGATTTAAAAATGTAGGGTTTGGGGTACATGCTGTGCTTGTAAATCATCTGAAGTGGAAGATCATTAATGGAATAAAGCAGGGGTGACATGAAGCAGCAATGGTTATTGACAAAGAGAAGGATGAGTTGATAACAGGCTTAACTCTGTGAGCAGGATAACTCTATTTGTTATTACTTTATTCTCTTTGATCTTTGATAAATCTTATTAAGACTTCCAGACCCCTGCAACCCTCAATAGGACAAGTAGTTACAAAAGATGGATGGAAAAGCCCAACTTATTTAAGTTGGAGACTGGAAATTTTCAGGTTCCAGCTTATTGGGAATGTATCAATACACCAGTGTAAAGGCACATGAAAATGAGCCTGGCCCGGATTAGTTTTATACCTCCAAAATAGCAGGAAACATGCCACACTGAGTAATTCATTTGAATAAGACACCACAATTCCAATTAGAATGTCAAAGTCTTGTTCATCTCAAGCAAATATGAAATGCATAGTGCACAACAGGTATACCAATGTAAAGTAACATTGAAATGAGCCTGGCCTATATAGGTTTTATAGCTGAAAAACATCTTGAAGCATGACATGTTGGACAATTCATCTGAAAGGGAACTCACATTTGCAATTGGAATTTGGGCCAGGCAAATACAAAATGCAAAGCACACAGCAGGTATGCCACTGAAAGGAAACACAAAACGTAGCCTTGCCCACATTTTTATAGGCCTAAAAGTGCAGTCTGGCAGAATGTTTATAATTCATTTTGAAGTCTCGCCCATAGACCTTCTTTTTCCACAGAATATATATGTATATCTGAACCGGCATGCTTGGCAACTGCCTTTTCTGAATAAAAGGAAAATGTCTGTGTATCCTCTTCTGATTCAGTTTTCCTTGTTGTAATGCACTTCAATTTACGATGCAATAATCAAACCTGTCTTTTAAAAGGAATGGTTGCTCTTGGTAAGATCAATAGATTTGAATGTGTAGTACTTTTTCTTTTTTTATAGTTAAGTACCTTTAAAACCAGGTATTTTTAACTTTTACTTTAGAATTTTACTGAACGATTTTGGTGTGGTATCTGTACTTATCCCTGAATATGAAAATTTCCATCACTGCTCACATTGGCTCATGTAACATTCAGCTACTCTCTTATTGGCTTTGCATCGGAGAAAAATTAGCAGCAGATGGCTCAAAGGCTTTGTTCGAAATATCTATATAGTTCACTATGTAGTGAGTCGGCCATTTTGTAGTGCTGTTCGAATTTTCAACTTCAATCACTACATAGGCTAATGCACCACAAAATCAATGTGAGACACACCAAAATGTAGTAGGGTACAACAAGCTGTACCCTACACCAGTCAACTTATACCATATTTGAGAAACTTTGCTCAGTATGAACTGCAACCATTTGCCTAATCCTGGAGAGGATTATCCTTGCCCACCTTCAATCTCTGGTAAGTCAATTAATGGACCCCCTGCAATTCACTTCACAGGGGCACATTGAGGTAGAGGACGCAGACATCTTTCTACTACAAAGAGCGCTCATACATTTGGAGACAGCCGGGAGCACAGTGAGGGATATGTTTTTTTACTTGTCCTGTGCTTTCAATACCATTTGTTACGTCCCGGTTTAGGGACTGGGCGTAAACAGCGGTAAGGGTCGGGAAAATCGGGAACGGGGAGTCGGGAGTTAGAGGACAAAGAGGTCGGGGAATAATTAACACCCAAGGCGTTGGCGGTAACAGAAAATATGTGTATTTGGGGGAAAGGTGGGCTTCAGGAGTGACACCGGCCAAAACAATAAACAAAACCAAGTGAACTAGCTACCCACATACCGACCGTAACTTCCCTAACCCGAAAGAAAAATAAAACAAAAGACAAACGCTATCCCAACCCTCTCTAACCACAAAACAGGGACAAAAACGCCATACACACAGAAAACAAATGGCAGTCACTCCCTACAACCCTTACACTCATACACACACACAAATTAATACAGTGGTACCTCAGAACTCGAATTTAATCTGGTCATAATTCCGGATCGAATCCTAAAAAGTTCGAGTTGTAATCGAATTTTCCCCATAAGAGATAATGGAAAACCAAATAATTGGTTCCCGGTCCCAAAAAATTACGCCTGAATATGTTTGTTTTGTTTTTTTTAGCAGTTAAACACAAAATGAGCCGGATAAAACAAAAAGAGCATATACTGTACTAAACACATCTAAGCACATTCATCAAAACAGCAATTTATAAAGTAAGAAGATAAATGTATCCAAACAATGTGTAAAGTTAAAAAAAACAATGTGCCCTGCCTCGATGGTCCGCTCCTTCCGTGTGCCACGCCCCCTCGTTAACCCCGTGTGGAATCCCCGTGTAATCAGCTGTTTCTGATTGTTGTCATTAGTCCTCTGTATTTCGTCCGCATTTCAGTTTGTTTCCCCAGCCCGGTCATTGTATTGTCCGTCTGCGTTTTGCCTGCCTTACCTGTAATTAA
>JAOYFF010018567.1:0-22300 GCA_025773925.1 Cryptomyrus ogoouensis
GGAAGCCCTATCGATCGGAACCCCCGGAGGGGCGTGGCTGAGACGACGAAGGGGGTTCCTCAGTGCTATCCATGACATATTAATATGATTCCTGCTCCTGCATGTTCCTGTTGACTGCTTTTCTCGTCATGTCCCAGTCCTGTGATAATTTTGAAATTGACTCTCATCCCACGGGATTTCCATGTCAATCTCATGGCCCACGGGATTCCCAAAAAAATTGCCAGTCTCTAGTGGTAAAATTTTCTCACATATTTAATCATCTAAAATCGATACAATCTTTCTCCAAGAAACACATCTCGAAACAACACAGCAGAGGTATCAAAGTGCTAACTGAATTTCAGAAGCTTACCAGTCATGCTTTACGTCTAAGGTCAGAGGGATTGCTCTACATTTTTGAAAAAATATTATCTTCCATTTGAATCAGATGATTAGTGACCCTAATGACAGATTTATTTTTATATGTTATATTTTATATAATTCTTTTCCAACCACCTTAAACATATACGGGCTAAATGCTGATGACTTACATTCTTGAAGTTTTTGATTTATTTCCTGACTCTCTATTACCCAAGTCCAGCCATACACTAATTGGAGGAAATTTCAACTGCAACCTAGATCTATTCCTATGTGCCTTCACACAAGCAAAGACAGTTACTACGGTTCAGGCCCTAAAATAACTTAATTGGATCTTGGAATATGGTAGATATTTGGTGACTACAACACCCAACAGAGGAGGATTACACATTTTATTCGCAGATCCATAAATCATTCCCAAATTGATTATTTTAGTGGACTCTCCGACCATAGTCCTGTCAATCTCAACCTAAAACTCACTTTACCAAAGCAGAGTTATTGTTGGTATTTTAACCATTCACTTCCCACTGATAAAAATCACTCAATTCCTCAATGATAATCAAAAGTGTCCGATCCCTGCCTATGGACCCCACTATAGGAAAATGCCCAATGGTCCCACTAACAGAAACACTGAATGTGGTGGTCAGAGTGAAGGTATTCTCCTATGAAGCCTCAGTTAAAAGGCTGAGACATAATAAGCTGGAACAGATTGAAAAAGAAATCTCAGACTCTGAAGTGAGGACAATTCAAATGTACATATCTTATTGTCATCTCTGGATAATTTCTGATTATTGGGTGACCTGGATGTAGCTATATTGCAGTCATGCTGATGTGATATTTAAGTTCTGCTTTGCGATACTGACAGACGACTGCATTTTCATTCACTTTTAATGTGAAGTGCTGAGGCTTTTGTCTTTTTATTTGACCTCCATCTGCTCTGCTACATCTTCCTTCTACCAAATTGCTGAATAATTGAGAAGGCAAATTTTAATCAATGACTTTTTAAAAATGTGTACTCAAATTCAATTGAGTAAAAGTAACAGCTCTAGTTGCAACTATAGCCCAGATGATAAAATGCATATAAATTGTGTTGTTGCTCAGTTCCAGAAAAGTAATTCCTTTTACTTTATAATATTTTAGTACTAGGTGTTAGATATTGGTCTAATTTGTTCATGTTGAAATGCATCCTGGGCAGTCATGACTTCTCAACTACATTCACATTCTCCATGACCTGTGACTAATGAGCAAACTTCTGAAATTTCCAGTGTGTTCTAATGCTCACTGACACATGCCCTAATCATGCAGAGGGCAAATCCACTTGCATTACAGTTCCATTAAGGATCTGTTTTCATAGTACAGGAGGTGGTTGAACTGAAGAAAGACTGCTTAATGATTTTACATTTCAAAAGGTTACAGCATAAACAGGTAAAATGTGAGACTGTAGTTCTAACCTCTGTGCCACAATGCCACCAAAAAACTGCTAACTGACGAAATAAAATTGCAACAAAAACACTACTCTAGAATAGGTAGAAGATGGATGGATCAATTAATTTTTTTTATATAGTGTCTTTCACAACAGAGTCACCCCAAGGTGCTTTACATGGGTGTGTTGTGATACAGTGCAACATCATAAAGTAAGAACAATACAAAAACTGGGAAATGGAAAGACAAAGAAATAAAAGTAAGAATGACCATTGTAGTGTCTGTGTCAGATGACAATGGAGGAGAGGAACTAAATACTCCCGAGTACGGAGAAAAAAAACCTCTGGCTGTCCACCCCCCCTGGGCTGCTAATATTATAGGAAAAAGAAAAGAGTGAGCTTGCTTGCTAAAAGCAAGGTGTAGACTGTAATCAAGTCAAACCAGAGTTGATTCTCTATGCCAGCCTGTGCAGGATGCAGATTGTAGTCTGCACCCATGATGTTGCAGCTTGTCAGTCACATCCACAATGTCATCATTCCGTGGGACTGAATGAGGACTCCAGCTCAGATAGTGCCCACCACAGGCAGGCACCATCTGGACATGTGGGAAAGCAGAGAGCATGGGTGGTCAAAATATGCATTGACACATGAATCGACAAGCATAGTAAATAAAAATGACATGTACAGCAGCACCAGGAGCCATAGTTGCAGTGTGTTATATGTTAAGCTGTGTGCAAGCTAAACTGAAGAAATAGGTCTTCAGTTAAAATTTAATGACTGAGACCAATTAAGCATCCCTACTGTAGGCTGGAACCATTCCACTATATAGGTAACAGAATGTTCTACTGCGAACTGTCACCTTATTTATATGTGGAACAAGAAGGGAACCTGCATTCTGTGACCTGAGTGGACGATGCAGCTTGTAATCTTGAAGTAATTCTGTCAGGTAGGCAGGAGCTAGACCTGTAAGTGCCTTATATGTAAGTAGGAGAACTTTGAAGTCAGCTCTAAACCTAACGGTTAACCAATGCAGGGAACAAAGAGGAAGGGTTATGTGTTAATCAATCAATCAATCAACCAATCAATCAGTTAAACATTTATCTCTGGATGACAATGTTATAAAAACTACTATGTGTGATTCCTGAATGATTTTGAAAGAATTGATAGTTTTCTTGACAATACCAGTCAGTTTTGGCATGATGTGAATTCATCCCCTTCCACTTACTGCATATAACTCCATGAGATAGGCCTTGCGATCATGTTCGTAAGTCGTCATTCAACATCATTTAAGGGTATACGCAAGTACAAAGAACTAGGATGCTGGGAGTTCGCACGCTACGCTGCTGCGGGGTGGGAGTAGCGGCCAGAAGTCGTACTAGTTGGAATTTGCACACAGAAAAAAAAATTGATGTTGCGGACAGGAAACGGGAGCCCAACAAACACAGTTTGGACTTACAGTCCTCTTCGTTCATATGTCTGAAAATTCGTAAATTGAAAGTTCATAAGTAGAGAAGTGTTTGTATACTGTAAAGTATGTGTACCATAGCCAAAATTAGATATGCTGGCAATTATTTTTTTTAATACTGTAGAGCTAAAAAGATCATGATTTTGTTTTCTCGAGATAACAGCGTAAAAAAAATTGCAAGCATGGTCGTTTTCAATTTCCGTAGTATATATGCGTGGGGGCTTCACAGAGGCAGGCAGGGGAACAGAAAAAGGAGGATGGGGGGCTAAAAGGAGGATGCAAAACAGCAGTCTGGACCAGGGAGTGGAAAATCAGACTCTACAGATACAATCCACATGAAGGGTTGCCATATATTCCTCCTTTGTGGTCTGTAGAGTGAAGCTGGTTAGGAGAGCTGCGGCTTAGAGAGTGATTAATTTGTGTAGTGTACCCAGGGCCAGTGGTGCTGTTTGGAAGGTTCCAGGCTAGGACAGAATTTGTTTGTCTATAGGAACAGAAAGTGTTTGCTAATAGTATTTGCCAATGTGTTTATGCTGATGGATTGTAGATAGCCCTGCCTGTGAAGATTAAACAAAGCAAGCTTTGTATCACCCTGGACCTCCACAGCACATCTCATTCCACTACTGTGATTCTGGCAGACACACTGTAGTGAGTAACAGAAATCTCTGTATTCCTCACATGCACATAATTATGACCTAAACCTTACACAAACCTTATACTAAACTGCAAAGCAATACGCAAAATGATAACATTGATTCAGCTGCTTTCACTTTTACCTTAACTGTACTGCTGAACAAGACTGCTGGTGATGTACTTAGTTTTTTCTTTTTACCGCTCCTACTTTTGATTTTTAAATTAAAGTTGAATTCCTCATCACTAATATTCAGAAATGCATAGGATAACAAAGTTAATTTCCCATCTTTTTTTTCTCCCTTGTATGGTTTATTAAAAAGCTGCATAAATTTTTCCAAATTCAGCTGGTGAATTACTAAGAATTGCTAAGAATATAAAACACACACTCTTCCACCCAGGCCTCCATCTGATACGACACCAGATTATTCACATTGCATATGTAGAATATGAGAAATAATTTGCAGTTGACATGAAGAGTTAACTAGATGCAAGATTAACATTTTTACATGGCAAACAAATGATGCAGAAAGCACTTTTATAAAAAGCATCACAATTCCCATGCAAGATCATATTAAATTCCTTTCAGCTCAGTCTTCCCAATTCTCTACTTTCTCTAGACCTTCATTTTAAAAGTTACCTGAATGTAAACTATTCACAGGAAAGTTAGATCCCACCTCTATTCAATGTCAAGTTTTTAATTTTTTTTTGCCAGACCCAGGTCTGGGTGCCACATTTTCATGCTGAGTTAAATAAATCCTTTAAACTATGTAGTGGTCACACATAGCAAATAGATATGCTTATTTCCAGTGACACCTGAGGTGGCATGGCTACTTCCTCCAGAGATGCATAACAAGGTTTATGGAGAATGGTGGGAGCTGGACTGGACACTGATAGAGCAGAGCTTTAGTGGGAAACAGCAGACACTAGTCTGGGCAGTGATAGAGCAGAAGTCAGGAAACAGCTGGAACGAGCCCAGACACAGAGCAGAGGTTTAATGGGAAATGACAGGAATTGGCTTAGGCACTGATAAAACAGAGGTTGGGAAACAGCAGGAACTAGACTGGGCACTGATTAGAGTAGAGGTTTATGGAAAATGGAGGTGACTCAACTGGGCAGTAATAAAGCAGAGCTTCATGAGAAATGGAGGGAGCTGGACTGGGCACTGGTAGAGCAGAGCTTTAATGGGAAACGGCAGGGATTGACCTGGGCACTGAGAGAGCAGAAGTTTCTGGGAAATGGTGGGATCTGGCCAGAATACTGATAGAGCCAAGGTTTATGGGAAACATTGTGGTTTTAAGATCAAATAACACAAAACTAGATAAAATGTTTTAAATCATTTGTCTTTCTGGCATGTACCCTACAATAAACAATCAATCCGTATAATAAGGTTACCTTCATTTCTTCAACTGTTTTGTATTGTCATTTTTTTTTTTTACTCCACACAAATTCACTTCCCCAGACTGATGTGTTACAGTAATGAGCTCATGAGAATGACCCATATTGTGTACAAGAATGAGTCCATATCTTTTTGGGGCTCACCATTTTCTCCCCTTCATTCAGAACAATTCTGTAAACAAGCAAATTTATTTGTCTAACCTATAGGTATGCTAGAAATGTTAGTAAAAATGTGTTAATGTGTAGCATGGACTGAAAGTTTAGAATGCATTGCTGATAAATTAGCAATGCAATCAACTGCATAGTCCAAACAAGCTTATATGCTACAGTGTAGGCTGCAGTGTATTATTCCAAGCCAATTGCTATGTCCATGAAAAAAATGGGGCAAATCATGTTCCATATTCCCACAGAGTATTAGATCGATGGTATTCATAGTCTTGGTTTTATTGAGCTAGTATCGGGAAAAATTCATTGTAGAGTCTTAAAGCACTTATGTAAGTCGCTCTGGCTAAGGGCGTCTGCCAAATGCTGTAAATGTAAATGTAAATGTTCCATATTGATTCAAATCAGAGTGTTTCACAATCCAGCTGAAAAGTTGTGATGCATTGAGTCTCCATCAGTTCAAGTACATTAAAAGAAGGGCAAAATATGCTTGGCCATCTGTCTTTGCAACCTTTTCTGTCCGTTCTTGTACCACTCTTGCAGAAGCACAAGAACATGCACTCTGGGATAGGATTGCAAGTACACACTACTTCCGTTCAACCCGTGGTTTGTTTACTCATTTTAATTGAAAAATTGACGTGTAAACCTCAGACTTAAAGTCAAGGGGACAATACACCTAATTAAATACATTAGACAAGTTCTTTAGATGCATTAGTTATGTAAGCTGTTAAAGGCTCTGTAGAGCACAGGTGACAAGTAGATCATGGATTTATGCAATGAACCCCACCTTCCCTTACCTTTCACAAGATGGGATAATCCATACCAGTAGCATGACAGAACTGACTGTCATTAGGCCTCATAAGGGAATCCCGATCAAAGCCCAGACCTCCACAGCGTGTGTCTTTTGGCAGCTTATGCAAGGACTTTGCCTTCAACTTTGTCTGGATCATTCTGTCCAGGGAAACAGCAGGTTTGATAAATCGCAATAGGAAATGTGCACCAAGGGGGCGGCCTGAATCCCATCTGCGAAGCTTTGCGCTGTGACTATGAAACATATCCCCCATCCCTCCCTGTTACTCTGTGTTCTAGGAACACCTTTAATCATGACCATTTAAAGCAGGCAGTGTTCCACTGGCTTGCAGCTAAAAATTGTACAGCATTTATTACTTACAGTGTATTATATTTATTTTGCATTTTCATATACATATAGTAATCAAATGTTTTTCAGAGGGCCATTAAATATATGTCCATTTCATTTTCAGATATGATACATAAGAAGGCTTTATAGCAGTGCAGGTTTATTTATTTGTTTTTTACATTTTGATGAAGTTTCACATTGGTCCTTTAATAAATACTGCCATCTCATTCAGCTTTGTGCCATATTCTGCCTGGGTTGTAATCTAGGCTTCCTTTGAGACACTGACTACGATAAGCAGCTATTTTTCAACAGAAAAAGCCACTAATTAAACAGAAACCCGTGAAATCATAGCAGTAGCTAAATATGTGTCCTTGACACTCTCTCCACAGGGAAGGAGGAGTCCATGGCCACCTTCAAGGGGAACGAGTTTTTCTGCTATGACCTGTCGCTGACGCCCATCCAGAGCAACACAGACGAGATCACGCTCTCCTTCCGCACGCTGCAGCGCAACGGCCTCATGCTGCACACGGGAAAGTCAGCTGACTATGTCAACCTGTCACTGAAGAGTGGCGCTGTCTGGCTTGTCATCAACCTGGGCTCAGGTGCCTTTGAGGCTCTGGTGGAGCCTGTCAATGGCAAGTTCAACGACAACGCTTGGCATGACGTGCGTGTCACCCGCAACCTGCGCCAGGTAAACACCCTCTCTTCTAGAGGCTCTGCCCATCAAGCATTTCTCTTTCCTTTTCTGCAGCTTGCTCTGGACAGTCTGAGGAATGGCATCGCATTGTGTATTTCAGCTTTTATGGTACTCTAAGCAGAGGATACATCTGCTGCTGTTTGTCTGAGATCATGCTAATGGGGTCGTGTGAGGGTCACGTGTGTGGCACCCAGGTTGAGCTCACAGTAAACAGTGATATATGGTTCTGTGTTGTTAAGCATATGCTGCATTTAAAAAGGATATTACATTCTTCTGATATTTTGATGAATTGATTACTAAGGTGGTGATTCAGCTGTATCAGTAAAGATTATAATTATTGGTTATAATAATCATTGTTGGGCCTTAAGGACAGTCTTACTTCCAGGTTGTGTGCTCTCGTGCACAGGTGCTACAGGTAGACATACAAAGTAGCAGTACCAGCATGCAAAAATCCAAGATATTTGCATCATTCTGATGTGTTAATCTTGGGGGATATTTAAACTTAATCAATATTCAAAGTTATTAGCACCAGAGCTAAAGACACAACCCACATTGGATGATGAACCATTTTCATATTGTTTTTTTTTTTCAGTCAAGGTTTAGGTTTTCAAATTAATCTAACAATGGATTAGTTGAACTAATTAATGGTAGAAATGAAAGAATTCCAGTCTACTGAATCATTCTCTAGACTGAATTGAATGGAATTGAATTTAATTGAATTGGGGCCAATGATTTCGACCCCTACTGTTACAGATAACAATTAAGTATAATAAGTATATTAATAATTACTTTAAATGGTAAGTTAACCATATAATTGTGATTTTAAAAAGATTTTCTTTCTGAGGACAGAATGATGAGTGATTTCAACAGCAACGCCACAGTCTCTAAAGTCTATGGAGTCCAGCAGAAATCAACAGAAGTGATACTGTTTAGATAGAAGTAACACAGCAATACTTCACTAAAAAATGCAGTAGTTGTTATAATCCTGGTCCTGGCTCCCGTGCACTGTACTCAAAACACACCTGACTCTACTTTTCACCTAATGAGCAAATGTTTCAGAAAAGCTGAGAGAACACCAAAATGTGCAATACAGGGACCCTCCAGGACTAGGATTGGTAAAGTCTAGTAAACAACCTAAGGAACACATACAAGTAATACTTTATGGACAGCATAGAAAAGCTTTACATATGAAACAGTACATCTGCATTCATATCGTATTCTTGTGTACCTGATTTAAAGTCTTCATCATATGACTGGTTCTCACACCAACCTCTCCCCCTTTCCTGCTGATGATTTATTTTAGGTCACTGGCATGTCTGTCCAATGAATTTCACTTCCATTGGAACTGTAGTGATGTATGGAAAGTCTGCACTGATCTGAAATGCAAACACACAGATGCAGGGTGCGTCTGAAATCACATACATACAAGAATGTACTGAATTCCATTTGAACCCTGCTACTCAATCATAATATAGTACATACTCTATGTATTGGTGAGTACAGTACAAATGAACTCGCACAGTACCTGACCCAAATGTATACCAATGATGTAATCAGCAAACATTAAATACTGTTAAAACCCCATTGAACATTAAAAACTGTTAGAAATTGTAAACATAAAAAATACATATCCAAGTCAACTTATGTAACTGGGAAAATGTGTACAGAGTGACACTTCCTCTGCCATCTTGACAATAATTTCCAAGCAAGTGACATTTTTCATCTCTGCTGGCAGCTCCAGTGGCATCGTGAGAGTGAGCGTAGCATCCATCAGTTGCACATTTCCAAATGTTCCAGAACATATTATGTCAGTTACCATTTGCCTGCTGTCTTATCCATACTGTGGATTCAGACATATCGTTCACTTCACATACTATATTTCTCCTACTACATAGCAAACAAATATGTTATTTTGGACACACTCATAGTCTTTAGATTAATCTTGAGGTCATGATTAACTATAATTGTACATGTACAGTATGTATATTGTCAATCCAGGCTATCGTCTATAAAAATACACATTTTTTTAGTTTTTGCTTTACTGTTGAACAAATTTCTCATTAATGGATAAGAAATAAATCATAAAACTACATTCATGAGAATGGTCATTGGGAAATATATTATACTTCACTTCTGATTATGCATTTCTGACCTAGGAATAACATTAGCTTTTCTACGTCATTATCTAGCAATTAATTATTGTGATTTGAGCAAACAGAATACCCTGAATAGACATAAAAATGTATCAGATGTATCACATTTGATAACTAATGTCATAATATTTTCCCGAGTTATCTACAAAAATATCGCTAACCAGCCAACGGCACCTTGGTATGTTGGTACACAATAGCACGTTGACACTGGATGCAGGAAACAGCCCAACTGTGGACATCCTTCCTCAGCCTATTCCAGACAAACCTGGCTATCAATATGTTGATGCCAAATGGCTGGTCTAACCAGTCCAGTCGAGAAATTGGAGAGAGTGGCTCCACAGTCATGGAAGGGAACATCTGGCAGCTGCAAGCAGGTGACTGCAGTCCTATAAGCCTGTACCTTTGGGTCAGTCTATTGGCTGCCAGGTTACACTTACCTGCAATGTGTCGAATGTCACATTATGGACAAAAAGAAGGAGAGCTGCCACTGCCTAAGTAGGTACAGACCAGGAAATTTGCGGTCAATAGTACTATACTTTCACTCATGCAGTCTAAGTTGCTGGCTGAAAAAGGCAAGCGGATGCCAGATGCTGTCCACCAACTACTCATGCTCTACACCCACAGCGTAATCCATGCTGTTGCTATTGAGCAAGATCAGGGCATTAAGGGGTAGGGCAGCATGGTCATGTTAATTCACCTTGAGAGCCTCACAAAGTGGCTGTATCAGCTGTGCTGCCCATGAAATAAATCGGATGTAGAAAATGACCATGGCCAGAAATTCCTGCATGGCCTTGGATATATATGGCTGCAGAAATGCAGAGATGGACTCAATTTTGCGTGGTAGAGGTACATCCCAGCCCCCGTGATGTGGTGGCTGAGGCAATCAATGGAGGAAAGGCCAAACTGGCAGTTTTGTGGGTTGATAATCCACCCATGGCTGCTTAGGCACTTGAAAAGTATCTGGACATGAGCTAAATGGTCACTCCCGGAGGTGCTGGCAACCTGAATGTCATCCAGAGAGACAAACAAGAATTTAAAGTCCTTTTGAGTACTATCTGTTAGCCACTGGAAAGACTGGTCAGCTGTCCAAAGGACACCCCAAAAGCCCAAACGCAGTGATGACTGCAGTTTTTGCAATATACTCAGGATGCATTGGAACCTGCTGATACCGGGTCAACCTCAGATAAAATGGTCTTACCTGCCTATCGAGCAGAGAAATCCTGGATATGTGAGATTAGGTAGTGATCTGGGGTTGTGGCGTCGTCAAGCCTACAACAATCACCACAAGGGTGCCAACCCCCAACAGGCTAGAGCACCATGCGGAGAGGGGAAGCCCAGGTGCTGTTGGAACGCTGAACAATGCCGAGGCGCTCCAGCGCTTGAAAGTGAGGCTTAGCAATGGATAATTTACCCGCAATGAGGCATTGGGCTTGGGTATGGACCAATGGTCCCATTGTAATGATGTGATGCTCCACACCATGCTTGGCTGTGACTGACAGTAAAGTGGGCTGGGTGAGATCTGGGTACTTTGCAAGCAGATGTGAGAAGGTATCAGCTGCATCTAAGGTGCTAGACAATCTAGACAAACCAGTGTTGCTGTGCTAGCACAGAACCAAATGGAAAGTCTCTGCATTTACTAGGAGCTGGTTTTTCATGTCCACGAGCAAGTTGTTGGTACACAAAAAATCTGCTTCAAGTAGAGGACTGGACACCTTAACCTTATGTGCCACCAGAATCACTGGCAATTGAAACAGACTGCTGTGTTATGTGTGGTGTAGGTACGGATACTGCTACTGTTGCCAGACTTCATGGTTGGACCCCACTCACCCGAGTGCAAATCTGCTACAGATCTAGTCATGGTCTTTTCCCTAGTATCGCAGAGGAAGCAGCAACCAGAAACAGTGTCTGTGACATAACGCAGGCAGACAGCATGGCCAACGTGCGCCGGCCGGTGCATTGCTTACCCCATTACAATGATAGGGAGGGTTATGTTTTTTAGCTTTGTCACCAATCCAAGCATGTTAAAGCAGAGACCTGGTACCTCATACTGATGCACTGCAGAGACAGTAGTGTCAGCCTATGGTAGTGAGCTTTCTGAGCCCCATGTACGGACGGCTCAACAAGCTCCAAGCCTGGCACTGTGTGCCTTGTTAACCTCTCTGGCAAGTTCTCTGCAGTCCTTGCGGGTAACTGTTTGAGGAAAAGCTCCCTAAAAATTAAGCAGGGCTAATGGATGAAAAGAAGAGCTAACGTGATCCATCAGCTTTGAGGCCTTTGGGTCTCCTATCCCAGGAAGCGCAAATAAACTGTGGATATGTACAGCCTATGAGAGCTTGAAAGTTTGCAGTAACGGATATCTTTAAAGTGTTGTATTTGTCTGCACTGGAAAGGTTTGGCAGCAGACTCACCACTCCGTAATGCACCACACACCGAACTGAGCATTTGCCTGTGTGAACCTAACCGCCACCTGGCTGCCCCAAAACTCCGGGAGTTTGAGCACAATTGCATTTACAAGTATGTTTGGAGTGAAAAGCAAACACATCAAAATATTCTGGGTGGTCACCACTATGGAGGTTGGGTGCAGCGACCAAAAGAAAACGGCAGCAAACCCAGGACAAGGCACGACCACTAAGGATTATTCCCATGGGAAATGACAAACGAAAACACATGCAGTGTGTAACATTATGAATGATGGGCAGATATTCAGTATATTTACATGTGGTTATTGAAATGTCCATGGTTGCCTCCTACTGAGAGAGCCATGATTCGCAGGGAGCTGACATGATTTATCTTGATCTCTGGCTTTAGATTATTTCAATCCAACAGGGACGTGTAACCTTTTTATGTCCGCTGTGTGGGATATTATTACGGAAAGGAACTGATTGGAAGAGAGGTATAAAAGAATATGAGAAGCACTGGGTGCAGCATGGAGCACATACCATAAGCAGGCACCCCGCAGGGACTTGTCAACACTGCTGACTGGAAAATGACATTGTCTTTCAGGATTCAACTGATAACTTTCGGATTTTATATATGTATAAGCAGTTACCAGTGTCCTGGCTTTGTTCAGCTTTATGAACTGGTGCAAGAATTGTTGGAATTTTAATTCATTCTGTTAAATACTACAGATGAGTAAAATGAAAATTTGTATAGCTCTGATGTATAGCTTGTGTATCCAGGTTAAGGGCATCTGACCACTATAGCCCCTGTATGCAGAGGGTTCAAAATGGTAAAGGCCAAACTCATCCACCAGATCAAAGATCATATCAAAGTTAAAATGACAGAGAATATTTGTTTAATGAAATTCAGGGCTGGTCCTAGCCGATGTGGTACTCTAGGGGAGCGTTGCCATCAGTGTGCACTGCTCAAGACAAAGTGAAATTGTTTGGCTTAGATTGTGGAAGTTTGTATTTCTGACCTGGACACTGATGTGTTTCTCTATGTAATTGTATATGGTCAAAATTTAAACAAACATCAAAGTGTATGTGAATAAATGATGTCATTTTGTAGCCTAAGTGTAAAACTAGTTTTCTTTGGGAGTTTATAATTTGATATTTTGACAAAATCTGTCTGGCTATAAATAAAAATCACAAAGAATTTTCCTTGGTCTCTATATAATTGAATATGCTTTTACACAGGTTAGACTGAATCTCAACGCCGGCTAATCCCAGGCTAAGAGCGGTAAAGTCATAGTGTCTCTGCATTTTCTCCATTAGATAGCTCTTTTTCCCCATCATTATTGTTTAAAGAACCATAATAATAATGTAATTTATCCAGCAGTGCTGATATATTTAGAGCACCTTAATAATGACATGTCAGCTGAGCCCTAGTGTGCCTAGTATGTATGTAAAAGAGCATTTATCTGGTTTCTGTTTTTTGTAGACATAAAAAAAGCAGACGGCTGCACAGAAAGATGGAGAGCAAGAAAGTGAGACAGTGACAGACTAAGCAGAAAAATGAGAGTCAATTACCAGCCCTGAAATTATTTGCATTATAACTCATGAGAGCCCCTCCTGATGATCTTGTAATGTCATGGGACATGGACAGATCAAAACTAACACTTTATCCATCAGACCAATCTAAGGCTCTCTGCTGTCAAAGTGACCTCAATAAGTCAGAACGGAGACATTTCAGGGCTATTATGTGCACTAAAGGAGAAGCAGGAAAAGATGCTGCCCTGACATTAGCACTGGACGTATTTAGGATATAAGATTTTTACAGAATATCTTAAAGATCCTCTATGCAAAAACCTGTCTTATTACTGCTACTGCCAGTAACTACTGCCAGGGACTCAATTCTTTGCTGAATCGCTTGTCCAAACTCTTTCTTCTTTGGGAAAATATAAAACAGTTTAATACTGCATAATGATGCCAGCTTCGTAAACCTTGAGATGAGACATCTTCTGGATTGCATACATTTCTAACAAGGATCATGTCCACTTATCTCTTCTTGTTATGTACCAGATTGACTAAGGTTTAAGAAACCTAGTTATATACAACATAATAGGAGCTGCCTGGCACAATGTAAAATACAGACATGTAGAAAATCGATGTGATATAAGCCAGTGTTTACCATTAAGTCAGCCTGCACGCTGAAGGCACTCTGCAAATCCTCATCTTATCTCAGGCTACACAAGTGCAGAATTTCATGAGCATACCAATCCTCATTACATTTTCCCCCCAAATGCACAAAGCATGTAATACAGTTTTCATTTTTTTTTGTTTTTGTTTTAGAAAATTACCTTCTGTGATCATAACCTCACAATCTCCTCCCTGACACAGATCTATGCAAAAATTCAGTTTAACAGAATAGGGAACAGATATTATCAAATCAATCATTGATCAAATAAATTACATCAGTTCCTGTGATATTTCCACTATTCCAAGCAATTTGTAACCTAGCGACAGGCCCTGTTATGCTGTGCTATTTGGATGGCGGGCATGATTAATTCTCTGAGCTACACATGGAAACGGCTCTGGCTTTACTGTCATCCACTAATCAAGGAAAGCAAAATATAAACAAGCCAGAAGCATACTGCTTTCATATGTTTATTTCTGAATTGAATATGAATAGTGAAAATTAGTTCTGTGCCCTGATTTCCATACTTTTGGGTTGTTACATATTAAGTTTATTGTGTATGCCAAACTCTTAAAACCTTTTCAGTTAAAAAATGCTAAAATGTAGTTTGAATGTTCACGGGGAAAGGTTTTGAACTCATTTAGCTAATGAACAGAGCATGTGAAAATATAATGCGAGAAGCCTCCCCTTACTAGCCGATGGGAAAGATCCACTGCCCCTCCATCTTTTCGCCTGTGCTGCTTTTTGGTCTGTCTGTCAACACAGCCATGTTCTTTAAAAGACCAGATGGGCTTCTGACTTGTTACAATTCAGGGCAATGGCTTCATGAGCAGATGAACAGATGTCACACATTCAACAGAGATCTTACAGATTAGAAAACTGCTTTTATCTCATTGTTTGCACTGTAATTTAAAATTGTCTAAGCCATTATGTGCCCTTTGCTGCCTGGCATAGGCTCTAAACCAGCGATAGTCCTCAGGGATACCCAGACTGTCCACATTTCTGCTCCCTCCCAACTCCCAGGAAATTGGGACAGAGCAAAAACATAGATTGTCTGGGGTCCCGTGTAACTAAGCCCACAAATTGTATATGGAGCAGCTTAGTTTATAATACTCTGTGCTCCCTTTAATGATGGGGCAGGGAAAATAAGAACTTTTCGGTGACGACCTTAACCCCCACCCAGCCCTAACCTTAACTATAAGTAAACAAACAACATACAAGACTTTTGACATTTTTTAATTTTTTGATTGCAGTCACAGATTTTTTATCAAATTGAGGTTATTCTTGTGTGTTGTCCCCACAAGGTAAAATGTTACAGGATTTTATCACATTGTGGGGAAATCAGGTCCCCATATTATAATAATTACAAAAATTACACACACACACACACACACAAAATTGCTCAAATTGCTCTGTCTTTGGACCGTGGGAGGTTAAAAGAGCTCCTGTAGTGAAGGTAGGATTTGAGCCCCCAACCCTGGAGGTGTGATAGGTGTAATATTTGGTGTAATACAGTGGCCATTTATTTTGCAGCCTCATTACAGAGAGTTTTTGTTACTTAATCTAGGTTTAGCAGTTAACACAGTTAGTAGGGTCTAGAAATCTATGCTGCAGGCTGTATGTGTCTGTGTACGCTGAGCTCACGGTGGGCAGCTCTCCTGCAAGTCCCCTTTGATGCCCTCACATGACCTCATCATGGTTTTTAACACTTACTGATCTTTTCCTCTTGTCTTGTGCCTTTTGGCTTCTTCCTCATTTCCTGGGGTGGCCATCAAGTACTGTGATGCTTGATTTAAAAGTTTTAGGAAGGACCATGTAAGATGCACATTGTCCCACCAAATCATCTATGATGCCACTTGTATATTTGCCATCAGATTTTATTTGCCTTATCTGTTTCATGTTTCTTTTTAATTCAACAATGTCAGGATCAGTCAGTTTGTTTAGAAAATGTGTCCTGTACAATTACCTGTTTTGTATGCAAATCTATTAAGATCAAACTAATCAATTTATTAAAATATTTTGAAATGCTCTTTGAATAATACAAGTTCTGTCGTGACAAAACACAAACTATTCATGCTGTTCTTGAATCAGCTGAAGACAGTATTCTGCACATCTTTTAACTGATTACACATTACACAGCCAAATATATACTATGCCATCTAGCACTGTGTGGGCCGAGCCCAAGAGAGGCTTTATTCACATTTTTTTACAATAGGTTAAAATATAATTTGTGCATGCATAGACTGTTAATGTACCGGATAAACTGTTAGTTATATTTCATCAATAAAACCAATATTGGATTATTTAGGGTAAGGTATAAGAAATTTGAAAGTTTCTAAGAGGAATATTTTCATCAGGTTGCCCTGGATTGTCCTGTGTCTAGCTCAAAAGACTAAGCTAACTGCCCTGTAGCAGGTCTCTCTCGCCACTCTCAACAGCACAGCAAGACTTTTAATGAGCTGGAACAAATTCAGCCCGCAAATACTTTGCATTGTTGTCCTTAATGCATGACTCATTGTTTAATAATCCATTTTAGAAGAAATTACCAGCAGGATTTCCGATCTAGAAATTCTCAGGTTGGCCGCTGATATAAAAGGAATATTTTCTGTAATCTGGTTCCCATTTATTTGTGTGCGCAGGGGGCATAATTAAATGTCTGAAAATCACAGAAATACCATATAAACGCAGAATTACATGCACTTTAAGGCTCATGAGCCCTTTTCTGTCAGTATTTTTCATATAGTTCAACTGAATGGAAGGTCTTTTCTTTATTGGGCATATTGGGTCTATTTTCTAAATTTTAACATTGTTTTTCAAATTGATGTGATGTTTTATAACACAAAAAAGGCATTTGAGTAGGATTTTATGAAACTTGTGTAGAGTTCATTGTGAAATAAGCTGCCAGTTGTTTTGAGGATGGCATGCATCTTCCCAGAAAGCTCACTGAGATCCCAGCCATACCTGTTCTCAAGCTGATTACGCCTCCCCCCCCCCACCCTAACAGCAGGACTTCCCCAAATCCCTCTCAGTAGAAGCTAATCTACAACTTTTGTGTCTTTATAACAAAATTCTTCAGAAATTTCAGCATTTTTTTGCTGAAAACATTGTTGCCAGTTTGTTTAGGAAATGTGAATGTGTCCTGTTTAAAAAAAATATATATATATATATATATATACATATATATATATATATATATGTATATATATATAATGTGAGTCATCTGTTGATTTCCTACTTAGTAACTAACAAAAATGACAGTCCTTTCTAAGCAAATTGTTTTATTATGGTAAACGTTGTATTTTTAATTTTATTTTTGGATTTTGACTTGCCAAATACATTACAAACCTTATATTCAATGATAAGTTGTTATATATGTATCTTTTATTTTTTTTTTTAAGTTTTGTTTATTGTTCAGTTATTTTCATTAAGTCACTATAAGGATGATGTGGCTGGTTCTGTATTGCTTCTCCTCAGACTGGAGAACTCTCCTCTCTTCATCTCAAAGTTTATCATTGTTTCTTTTCCTTTTCCTCCTGTTTCCTCCCCAAGCACGCAGGCATTGGACACGCTATGGTAAACAAACTGCATTATATGGTAGATATCATTCTAATTGTCTTATACTTTGGTTTGCCCTGGGTTTTTCTTTATCTCTTCTTTAGTTTGCTTTAACTAAAATATACAAACTTCAATTTCAAGGTATAGAGCCAGTGTTTTAATTCATTTTTTTCATTATTGTCTGTTTTATAACTCCCCAATCCAGCACCCTCGATCAGCTCCACACCACAGCACTTACACAAATCAGTATACCATAAATTATAATAAACTGATTTCATTTTCTTCTTTTATATGTATCTTTTTAAAAAGATAGAATTTCATAGCATGAATAAGAAATCAATAACTCAATGTCGATTTTCATTCAATTTTAATTGCCATAAACATTATACATATTTAATTCTGATTCCAGTAGCAGGCTGTAGGAATGGACAAGTCAAGACGGAATGAGTTCATCAAAATATTCTTTCCATATCAGTTCAGAAAACGTGTTTATAAAAAAAGATTCCGCAAAGTTTAGTTTTTTCTCCTCAAGTATAAAGACTATGTATATCTCGGTAATTAATGCCAGTTATAACAAACAGGCCACCCTTGATTATTGATTATCTTATAATTAATATCAGGACTTACATTCACATTTCAGCCATTGTCAATTTAGACATGTAAAAAAGTCCTTTAATTTACAAATATGTGTCAGTGTAAAGACCTGCAGAACTATCAATAGCAACAGCCTGTCAGAGAATCACAGGACTCATGGCTAAGCTGGGATTAACTTAACTGTGATTATAGAGATATCATGATATTGAGCTGTACGTGCAATTCCGAAGAAAACAATCATCACTGTCACGGGGCGCGAGCGGCGAGCAGGCAAAGGAGTCGAGAGCAGCCAGGATGACGGAGGAAGGGGGTTTATTAGGACAAAACAGGCAGGACGGGAACTCACACCGGGACTTGACAATGACAGATCTGGGAAGACTAAAAATAAATAGTGGAATCACTTGGCTATACCTCTGTTTGGATATTAAGAGCAAGTTACAGTATATATAATAAATAAACTTAATGATTAATTTTCAGAATAGAATTCCGAGGCATATCACTGTTTAATGAAGAGTTCATTCCATAAGCATTCTATTTCTCCATTTAGCTTAGGCAAATACGTTCACTCTTGTCAGAAAATTATATAACATATATTACCATCTTAGATAGAATCTTGCTGTAAGGCAGAGTAGTTATGTATCCAGAGATGACTTGCTGACTTGGCTCTGTCTCCTGCTGCCTGCCACTGGACTTAGAGCAAAGGAGATGAGCAGTTTCAGGGTGCAGTGTCCCGCATGCTGCTCCATGCCAGGAATACCACTGCAAACGTGTCCAATCTACTGTCTTCATTAATACTAACAGAGACGCTCTTGATGAATTTTAAACCCGCATGCATTTAATTTAACATAATCCATTTTTATACAAATCAAATACTCAACATTTTTCTTATACATGTTTTATGGATATATTAATTTATTATATATTATTATTGTATATTTATGATAAATTACCAATTTATAAGGTGGATGAAAACAATTTCTTGGCCACACCTATCACATTCTACATTTTTATTATAGATGTATCCTTACAATTTTACAAGCCAAATTATCAACTCACATTTCACCCTACTGAAACCAGAAAGGGAGGAGGTTTTTATTTTAAATTGATGGGGGAGTCAAATGGTCCAATTTATGAAAATGTTCGCAAAATATTTTAGGGAGATTGATAGTAAACAGTATTTTCTAATCTAATCTTATGATGTTTTTGGGGGGGGGGGGCGGGGTTATACTGTTTATGAAGGTGCTTTGAAAATGAAGTATAATTAGAAGAGTGTTTTTATTACCTTAATAAAATATTATTAGCTGAGGCAGGGTGTGGGTGAGTTTAATGTCCGCTAATGCTATGCACAACTAGGTGTAATGTCTACTGCACAAAAATGTGGGAATAATCACCTAAATAATTGCTGCATCTTTAGCGCAGTGTGTATATCTCATTGTCTACCACTTTGTGCACACTGCTATAACATTGTGCAGACTGTGCAGTAGGATACATTCTACCACACAGTGCATGCCTGCATCATTTGCAAGAGTCCAGAATATAACATGGCAGCAAAACAGAGTAGAAGTAGTGTGACTGGGCATCTTAGGAAGCACTTTCTATCTCCGCATTTTGGCTTTTTTCTCCATAAAAAGTACTCCATCATTAATTCCTTAAAATAAAAGCCTGGCCCCATCCCCCAAGCCTAAAATCTCTATTTCTGGAAACCTTTTAATTTGACATATTTTATCCTCTGTGATACCATGGGTTTAGTCTGTTCTGTATGTCATTTGTGTTTTGCTTCCTGCTTCTGCCTGACTGCACGGCATTGCTGATATCTATGCATCAGAGTCTGTGTATGTTATGCTGCTGTGAATCTCCCCTTTGCTCATGTGTTTGCTTCCTGTTTCACGGCTCTTTTAGAAGTTTTGTTTGATTACACTTCCAGTGTGTTTTCTTGCCTTTCCTACATGACTGATTCTCCTGTTCACATACTTGTTCACATGCTCGGACTTCCCTTGTTTTCTTGATTTCATTCAGTTGAACTTCTGTCGTTTTAATCATCCTCCCTGGCTCCTATGTGCATGGGTCCTGCTCATCCGCTTGAATGGATCCTTTTCTTTCTGTTTTATGAATATGAACCTTAAAGAACTTCAATATTTAGTTAAATTTGATTGGGTCTACAAATCAAATTGCAGAGAAATATTTGTAATCGTGTGTTATTTGTTTACTAATTCTATTACTATACTAAATTTTCTAAAACATAATACTAATAATGTTTGAATGAAACCTTGTGACTGTACTAACAACCATTTTTGTGTCTGACTCTCCCCTCCTCAGTAATGTACTAACCAGTTCTACTCACCCCTCAACCAAATTCCTTAATACAAATTCCTTAATTCCTTTCAACACAGAAATATATCCCTGTACCATTCTGGTAAAAGACACACAGACATACATGCAGATATATGCACACATACACACCCACTCACACTCCTATCATGTCCTTAAAATCTCTTCCCTGCTAACGTAGACAAATCAGGAGAGCAATAACAAACTAGGGAATTTTCTTGAAGTCTGGGAGGGACAAACTTACAACTTCTGCATGACCTTGGCATCTCTTATTTCACTTTGCATTTATAATTCTCATTGCTGATCCTTCTGACTCTGACAGTTATCCAATTGCCAGCCAACTACTGGAGGATTACAGCCCTACACTGTAGCTTTGTTTTCTGTTTCCATCTGCTAAGTCAGCAGGGGCCAGGGGCTTGTGTCCAGCTGTACATGAAAATAGAACAACTATTACAGCTAACCGGGTGTCAAAAAATGTCCCTTCCTCCAATCTCAGCTGCTGGAGAAGTTTCATGCACAAAAAAACAACAGAAACTGGCAAATACAATGATAGAAATGAGAAAAGGAGAATTCACTATAATGGTAATTCAGACAGCTCCTTCTGAAGAAGCTGTTTCATCATTTGACAAAGAAAAACTAAAAGCATTGTGGTGCATTTGTGAGGATCAATCCATCATAATCTATAACATGACATGGCAGCTGTACCACTGAAAACATCCAGTTCACTCTACTCTGTGGCACGCCAGTGGTCTGAAGTTGATCTAGCAATAAAATTTGAGAGTATGGTCCTGTTTCATGTCAAGCTCCAAAGCCCAGACTGGGTGTTACTCAGTGTTCCTGTGAATGTCTCCACACAAGTCCTGCAGGGCTCAGAGACAGTAATGCATACTAGAAACCAGAACATGTATTAGAAGATGTGACAATGTTTAACCACAATCACTGCATACCTGAGGCCTCTGTGGGACTGGACTGGCACTGATAAAAGACAATTGTCGTCGTTACCACTGAGAAGTATTCAGAGGCTTAAATTATCATACTCTGAGTAGAACAAAACTATTTTTGACATTTATATGACAATTATTTTGGACTTAGAACTATGAAAATCAGATTATTTGGTGAGTAGCATGGTAGAAGACCATATTTTAAATTGGTTTTAAGAGTTCAGAGTTCTTACCCACCAGGGGTAAGAATGTGCCTAGCACTGTGTCTATGCCATCACGTTTGCCCTTTTCCATTAGCTCTGAAAAAGTGGCTTCTGTTTTAAAAATCTGAAATAGCTTTTATTTGATCTATGTGATCAAAGGCAAACCACAGCAAGAGATAGCTGAATATCATTTAATCCCTGAAACTGTCTTTGTTCTTCCATAAATCTTGTTATCTTTAAACGGTGGTAGACTGAAGCAGAGCTGGAATTAATTTCAGTTGTGAAAGAAACTGTCTTGATATAATCCAATTCAATTACAGGCTTTTGGTTTAATGTCACATTATACCAAATAACTGAAGACATTGGTTCCAGACAGCTGGACAGCGTGTATGTGGAGGTGGGCTATACGTACTGATGGTGTTTCAAGGATGATTAGTAAACAAGTGACCCTTCAGGCTGGGTTTTATCAATGTGAAGGAGAGTCTGCAGACCTTTGCCCAATGAACCTGTATAGGGCATCTGTATCTGGCTCATGAGTGTGTGTGTGTGTGTGTGTATATGCACTATACTGCCAAAAGTTTTGGGACACCTCTCCAAATCATTGAGTTCAGGTGTTCCAATCACTTCCATAGCCACAGGTGTATAAAATCAAGCACCTAGGCATGCAGACTGCTTCTACAAAC
>JAOYFF010018568.1:0-22156 GCA_025773925.1 Cryptomyrus ogoouensis
GGACTGAAAATATTGGTCGGAAGAGAAGATACAAATAAAATACACACTTGCCTAATAATTCTGCACACAGTGTACATCCCTTGTATGAATAACCATCAGTAAATGAATATGGAGAACTGACAATATTAATTTCCCCACAGTCTAAATTGCAGCATTCAGTCTTCGTTTGCCATTGTCTTAATGAAAATGTTGTAACATTATTTAAAAAAAAAAAAAAAACTGGCAAAAAAACAAATTTGGAAAACGTTTATACAAGTCATTTTAGTCCTCATTAAATCAGAGAAGAAACTCTAGGAACTGCGTTTTAATCCTGAAATAAAATACCAAACATGTCTCAAGTAGGCTAATTTAATTTTAGGGAAAACTTCAAAGGGGGCGAATATTCAAATTATCAATTTAATTATTAATCCACTTATTACCAACTAGCATATTGCACAACAAAGACAGAATATATACTAAATTAGATTAAAGTGCGACTCTGTTTCAAAGTTCTTTTCAGAGACTTAAATGTGCCGTGAATGGCTAATTGGTCCACTGACATGCTAATCCTTCTCTCTTTAAAGTTTTTAATTACGTTACATAATTAATTTAAATTACACACATCAATACCCTTGGCTACACACTTGTTTGCACTACATTTACACCGTAGAAGTACAACAAAATTAATCCACTTAGAAATAAGGCATTAAAAGTGCTCCGACTTCTTATGTACTGCTTAATGCTGAAAATTGCGTTACATTCTCGTTCCATTCACACAGTAATATTTTGTATAAAAGATGTCGATTTAACTTTGAGCGTTTTAGTTCATAAAACTGCCACAAGAGGTCACAAAAGGCAAACAATCTGGGAAAAAAAATCCCCGCTAATCTGAAAGCAGCGCACTCATTATTAAAGTTTAAATACCGCTAACAGCCGCCACAAGCTGTACAATGTTTCAACCGTCCCTTTTAAAAGTACACCTGATGTCATTTTCACAGTATTACGGCAGGCTGATCACGAACATTGTACTGGTCATAAACTAATCATCAGGTATAATGCAACCTCTCCATTTAGGCCTGCGGCATATGTTGCTCCAATACACAAAACGCGTTCGCTTTTCTCCTGAGCTGATTCACACCTGACACTGATCAAAAGCATTTACAGGATAAAAGACTTTAACACCACTTGAATTGGCTTTGGAAAGAAAACGACTCAAAGATTTTTGCCTGGACATGATCTCCGCTTTTGTACCAGCTGTTTTTTGTCCTTAAAACACCATTTTAATTTTCTTTATGAGCAACAGGAAGGGTCTAAGCATTGACCCCCAATTCAGGTCGATTTGATCAAAACACGTAACACACACTTTACCGTCATCATACAATAGTCAATTTGTCTTCTACTTCCTTTGAGCGCACATGACTTTATATTGTTTGCAGGTGGTTTACCGTCATGCCGTTCATTACAATATTAGTATAAACATAAAAACTTATGCAATGAAGTGGGGAAGATGGGGGAAAGTGAATGGAAAAAAATGAAGAGTGAAAAAACTTCGTGCCCTACGCTTCCTGAGATAGATACCATTAACCTCCTCGAACTTGTAGGTTGTGTACATTTTTGATACGCATTTGCTTATTTGGGCCGATGGATTTTATCGATAATGCACATTTTTAGAGTTTTGAAATATTGAGTTCTTAAATTACATTCAAACAACTCTGGACAAATTAAATTCCTCACAGGACTACTTACCGGATCGCCATCAGGGGGCGCCCTTCCCTACAAGCAAGTTTGCTGAAAATTTGTACTGCATGTGACAACATGGATTGAGTCAGGGTAATTTTAGGATATATATATAAAAAAAAAAAAAAAAAAAGGTTGTTCTTAGACCAAACGTAGTCCATGTATATTTAAGTACAGTAAATCACAACCATGTCTTGGATGAACAGATTTGGAGGGAAAAAAAAAAAAAAAAAATCCTGCCGGCTGGCGGTATATGGAGAAAAAAAAAATCTTTATTCTATCCTATAAAGTTTACATGCTAGGTGCAACCCTTTGACATTAAAAAATGGCCACAAGCACTTAATGGATTGGTTTGCACCTTTGGGGTGTGTGTGCGTGTGTATGGCGTATACAGAACAAATGTTCCATTTCCTTTGCAAGTAAACCAACAAACTTTTGGTTACAAGACCACTTTCTTCTCCTTTACAGGGCAAACTGCTTCTTGCCCAGTGATTCAAAAAAAAAAAAAAACACACACTGAAGCTATATGAGAAATTGTAGTGCAATGTCATACCCATCTGGATCCGCTCCATTTCTAAACCCCAGAACCAAGTACCAAGAACTGAAATTGCTAGTTGGTTGAACACAGGGGTCCAGGAGTATAAGGAATGTATGTTTCTGGTACCTGAACCATCTCTGTTGATAAAAGAATGATTAGGAGGTATAAGGAGTCTAGGTTTCAATGAATAAGAAAACCAGCAGGGGAAGATTAAAGTAATAAACTTGTTTATTAATGTATGAGGTCAGTACAGAAATGCATTTGACAAAGTCTACTTCTTTGGTTAAATGGTACTCCAAGTAAATAAAACATGATTGTCATCATCCATTATTTAATTCAAGAAACATTAAGGCTCTTCAGAATGGATATGGTTTCTTTGTGTGTTTTGTTGACAGATTCTAAGTACAATAAGGCCCAGCATTCCAGCTAAGAGCAGATAAACACCTTTCATTCACTGCGGATCACCCTCCAGAATAATACACTATGAATTATATGGAGGTGGTGTTTTTCTTAGACACTTGGATCAGGTTGACGACATGTATAAACATTTATTGTTGTTTTTACCATAGGAATTTGACATGCCCCACTGTGGCCATGCGTGTTATTTTAACTGGCGTAATTAATGACAGAGGACATTTTACCAGCCTGATAAGTCCATTCCTGCAGACAAGAGACATGCAAGAAGGCGATTTACAAGATGTTAATATGTTAACTGATAGTCCATAGGTGAAAATCAAACACTTCTGCCATAAAACTCACAGCCCTCCAAAAACATAAAATATTGCAGATTTATATACGAGAATGAATCCAAACATAAGCCAGTCCATCTCAAATTTGACAGAACTAGTCCTGGACAAGGGAATGTTGTGATTACTTCCTCAACCCTACAGAATGCAGGGCTAATCTCTTAGTAGATCCAGCTACAATGTTAATTACTGCTGACTAGCTGCAGTACCCATTACAAATGCGAATCATTAATATATAAATGAGGAAAGCACAACAGTAAGCAAGGACCCCCAAGAACCACAATCCTAGAGGAACCACGTGCATCTTTTATACTACAGTCCCATTTAATTACAGGAACCCACCACAGATTTTGAAGAGAACAGAACCATTAAACAGAACTGAAGTTTTGTATTTTGTGTAACGCTACCAAATCAGTAATGCATGAATCAAAAGGAAAAAAAAAAAAAAAAAAAAAAAAGCTACACTTAAGATTCATAACCAGAAAATATGAGGAAAATCATCATCATGCTTACAGGTTACAGTGAATCTTTGATCAGTTCTTCAGTCATGGAGTTCCATTTCTGTCCCTTATGCCCCAAAGGCAGCCCAACAACTTTCAGCCATCGTAAACAAATTATTTAAGTTGACTGGGGGGATGCATGTGCCTTGTACACAGTAAAAGTTCTGTGACCCCTTATCAGTCGTATCACATGGCCATCTAGCATTAACGTCAGCTGGTTTTGCAGTTGGATTCTTGCCACCCATCCTGTTTGAAGCCGGTGTTACAAAGTTGCTGCCAGTTACAATAGCGACAGCATGCTGACCATTTCCACAGGATGGTTTCAATGGGTACTGCCCCCCCCACCCCCACATCTTAGATAAATGATTTCATCGACATGCTCTCATTGGCTGCCACATTCAACAGCATGCAAACAAAGTCTGTCCTTTTTGGGATGCCACTGGTCTCTAATCTATGGAGTGAGGGTCCTCCAGGATCAAGTTTGTGGACTAGCACAAAAGAAAGATACAGTTTAACAGGCTTGAACCACCACAGAGCATGACTCTTAATTTGTAAAGTCCAAATGTTAATAGAAGTTTTTATTTAAATGTATTACAAAATTTGCATTATAAAACCCTGACTGATCCATGATTTCCTCACAAAGACCACCCGACTGATGATTATACAGTGCTCACAGATAGTCTTGGCACACTTCCTTAATTCCATAAAGACATTGCAAGTTTATTGGCTTCATAAAAAAAAGTCCATTGACAGGCAATGTTTTAACGCATCTGCACATATCTCAGACATTTCCTTTTTATAGTTAATTTTCTTCTGTTGTTGCCATTTTGCTATTAATTGCAACTGTAGTCATTGGCTCCAAAAACGATACCAATACACATTTAGCGTTATTGCAAAGGTGTAACCAATTAAAACTACTGGTCGTTTCTAATGTGATACCCATTTTTTGTAAAATTAATTACGTTTTGTTATAAAACCAATTTGCAATATTTTCACAGAATTAAGCAAGCATCCCAAGGTTTTGTCAGCACTTTATATAGCAGCGTTTCTCAATCCAGACCTCAGGGACCTACAGACGGTCCACATTTTTGCTTCTTTCCAGTTCCCTGCTGAACAGTCCGCATTTCTGCAAAAACATGGACTGTCCATGTGGGTCCCTGAGAACCAAAGAGGGAAGCACTGGTATATAGGAATGTGAAGTCAAGGTAGGACGGGTTTGAGGAAGAACAACCTCTGGCTCAGAGACCAATGCAATGGAAAGTCATCGTACAAGCTTAGGAGGAAGGTTGAGAGCTTCAGGTTATTTTGTTGCGTCAAGCCTTTCCTGCAAATGCTGCAAGACAGGACACCTTGTACAAATTATAGTGTGGAGCAAGTTATTTGTGTTCCTTATGCAAAGATATGGCAACAACCCTTACTCTGGGAAGTGGATTGGATTCATCCAATGGTTGACCTGCATTTTCCTGATCAACTCTGGAGAAAAAAAAACTGTTCATTCTTTTCCTGAATAGAAAATTACACGTATAGCAAAAGATTCAGCTATATTAATTTAGTCTGAATTTCATAATGTAATTGCTATATGTGGCTCTCAATACAAGAAAATCTTCCTTTTGGCACCTGCACATATCAGACTTCTGATGTAAATATGGTGAGGTGGTCTGGACATGGTTGCATATTATTCCAAAATGCAAAGATTTATAAAGATCATAATCCAACACATATTTATTAGAAATTCAAATAGTGTGACATTATATATCTGTTGAAACAGTCATTCAAAATTCATAATTAGTTTGAAGCTGTAACCATGACGACACAGAAGTTCTTTTAATGGTAGAGTTTAAGCTAAGAAAAAACACAAAAATTAAAACACGGCAGTGACTGCTGCCAATAAGTTAAGTTATCTGGATATGCCAGCCACCTTGTCTTCAGCCTCCCACCTTTAAAAATACTTTGCAACATAATTTCACTTGTAAAGTATTGAACACTGGTTATATAAAAAAAAAAAAAAAAAAAAAATCACCCTAAACACAAAGTGGCAGCCATGTGGGTAACACTATCTAGAAGAATCCTTTAAACCAGTGCTTTCTCATCCCAGCCCGAGGACCCCAAAATAGACAACATACTGGCTCCCTCCCAGCTAATGAACAACAACAAATACCTGGTTTAGGCCTGTAGGGAGCCAAAATGTGGACTGTCTTGGGGTTGAGGACAGGGCTGGGAAACCGGTCATTTTACCCAAAGATTGCATGCATTTAAGAAGAAAAAAAAATCCTTCGTTGTGCAACATTCAGTAACAGAATCAAGACCTAACCATATTCCTACAAAACTAAGAAAACTTTCAAAATTAAATTCTGTGTAGTGCTAATCGGTTTCCAATTAATTTTTGTACTGGTCCCTGCAGCCCTTAAATATTTAACACTTAAATGAAGATGAGGAGTGGGGGCTGTTTCATGCCTTTTTAACAAGCAATAGAAATCATACCTCCTTCAGTTGGTGACGTAACATTAAACAAATCAAAAGACATGCAAACCAAGTACAACTGCCGGGAGATATTCCCACTGACCTGCTGCCCGCCCTGCTCAGTTGAAGGACACAAAGTTAGCAGGGAAGATGCCTACTTGGCCCTGCAGCTGCCCCTCCCACCAGTCGAACTGAGAGTCGGTCTTGGTGACCACGGTGATCTTGTCTCCCACGTCAAAGCTCAGATCCCCAGGCTGCTGGCCCGTGAAAGGGTGCACTGCAGTGACCACTAGGGGCCTGTCCGCTTTTCTGGGTGGAGCTATAGAGTAACAGCAGCAGAATCAGTTAACCTGGCATATTGTGCCAACATCATGAAAGTATAACAACGATGACGACAGCAAAGCACATTTTCAAAGGAAATGAACATCTGAAATTAAGCCAGTTGTATAGAATTTACAAGTGATTCACTGGGGCCCAAAGACCTGCTTCATTCCAATTTCATACCAACAGGGGTGCACTTTAAACAACTCAACACATTCCTTAAGGGCACAATTCATCAGTCTTGATTTACAGAAACATGCTACCCTACATTTAACTAAATGTATTCCCATGTAATTTGTATGTAGTGACAAAGAAATGTACTGACATCCTTATATCAAAGGAGACGGGTGAAAATTATGCTGGATTATTTCTACATAAGACGAGTTGACACACACTTGTCATAAGTGCTGTCCAAACTATACACTAGGGGGCAGCACATACAGCATTATACCATTTGCATGGCAAAAATATTAAATGAAAAAATAACATGAGCAAAGGAAAATCATTAAGAATAAAGTTATGCATGGCAGTACTGATTAAATCAAATGAGTCTCCAATGAGGAGAAGTTCCGGAATCTGTACACTTATTTAAAATCTACCCACTCACAATGACCTCTTGGGGAAGGCAAGTGATTAATTCATTCTTTTGACATGGCAAAATGTCAAAATATATGAATTATTCTCTCCATTATGTTAATAAATACCTTATTTCAGGTGATTATTCACGTTTAATAATGTAACCCGAAAACATGTCACGTTTACCTGGAAAATACACAATTAATTGTGCAAATGAACAACTGTATTTCTCCAAATACTAATTAGTATACATGACTGACTTAATACACTCTAAAACAACGCACCCTACATTTTAACGTTAAATGTCAATGAAGCTACATTTTAAAACAAAAAGATAGACCTACCATTTTCATATGAAAAGCAATTTAAACGTGCGTTATAGTCTTTGCATTCCATTGGGGGGCGGGGGGGGGGGGGAAAAATAAAATAAAATAAAAAAAACCACACACATACATCTGGGATGCCAAAATGGTGTATGGATGATTTTACAATGTATGACACACACACACAATCCTGTAGTGTCTGTACTTATAACATTCCTGAATATGACAGCGGTATAAGCTCAAAAGCCCTGGGATATGGCAGTTTTTGCAGCATAGCTAAAATCTAAATTAAAAGAGAACTGTGCAGACATAGGGACAGACTTGTTGCAGGTCTCATGATAGTCACTTTATTTTATACAATTTTCATGGCAGATTTTTCTTATAGATAAAACTACTATGCAAAGCCTAATCAAGGGATAGTCCTGGTTTTAGAATATTCTTACTGCACTGGTTTTAAGGCAGAAAACAGAACATGGCATATGCTGGAAACTACAGGACAGGGAGTCTGGCCCACTGTTATACAAAAGGCAGCTTTCAAATGTAAAAGTTAACACCTAAGGCACATAAAACTGTTCCCACTGCCATGAAATGCCAGGACATAATGACAACTTGCATTAATTGCACACTACTTTCATTCTACAACCCCCACTAATGCAAGTAGCAATTAAGAGGAGTTAAAAAAGGACAATCCTACAGATCTGGCAAGAGAATGCAGCTGGGGAGCCTTGTTAGTTTATATTGGCAGTGCGACGACACTGAAGTTATGTGGTTTCCTGCTTGTACACGCATCCCTGTGAAAGTGCTTTGACAGCACGTTTAGCGAAGGAAGAACCTGGCTGGGAATTTCCCAGCTGCGCAGGTGCCATAGATAAGACTATTAGAATGGAATGCAATACAGACTGATGCATTGGATTATGCAGCAGTGATTTGTGCATCGGTTGCAATACAGAAGAAAACACTTAAGGACTAATGCACTTTTACTGAAATTAAGCAGGGCTTTTTGTTGGTAATAACACTGACTGCACACTTTAATATATTAAAATTTGCAGAGAACAGTAATTTGTCAAAATAGGGGCACCCAGCAATTAAAAGTTTAAGTACTAGACCACGGTTGGGGCTAATTATTGCTACAGAGTTGTGCAGGGCGCACATTTTGTAACTGCAAATAGAATGTGGCCATTTTAAGAGTCTTTGACTAGGAAACAGAATTAGTGTCTATTTCATGCCTATCCATTTCCATAGTCATGTGAAACAGAAACACACATCATTTGCCTAGGCGATCTAAATGGAGATCTTCCGGGACTGGCGAGACCATTACCAATAGAAAGCAGTTACCAATGAAAAACTCAAGGAGAATTAAATTTAAAGGGCAAATATTTTACATACACCATGAATGCTTTAAAAATTCTTCAGGCGCCCTGATTTAGTTCAAATACATTTATTTAAATATCCTTGTATTGAGCATATAGGCATGCCATTAGGCTGCTGAAATGCAAGTTATAAAGTATCAAATTTATATTGGTCGGCAATTTACTAGAGAAATAGACAAATATCTTGGTCAAGGCCATTACAACAAAGTCCATTTCATGCAATTGAACATATTGACTGTTATTTAACAATTATGTGTCATCAATAATCACCCAGTTAAATTTCTGAAATTCTCACAGAACTGTGAATAGCGGTGTTGCAGTTATGGTCACAGTAACCAAAATTGGGGCATCTGATTTGGTATACTCAACCAAGGAAATTCAGAACTTTGGGGAATTTAGAGTAATACTGATGAAACCCTCTGCAATTATAAACAGGGTAGAGTGCGCTGCTGCACTACTGGCGATTAACAAAGATGATTGTCTGGTGATTGATTGACAGTTTCTGTAAGGTAGGGCGATTTGTCTGCTCTTAAGCAAGGGCAACTGAATCACCATCAATGTTTGAAAACAAAACAAGAGCTTGAGTTAATCGGAAGGGAGGACCTGGCTAATGATGTAGCTTTCTCGTGTGTGATTCATAAAAAAAATTAGAAGTTATTACTAGGTTTCAAAGGTATGATGGTATACCATGGTATTTAAAAACCCAAAGGGTTTTTTTAATGCCGTAAAACATATAGACACTGATACGGAGATGCTGTATTAAGAGGTATTGTAGTGCATAGTTGTTAGTGGTTACTGGAGCCTCACTTAAGTTTAAATAATTTTTTTTTTTTTTAAAAAGAAGAAGCATGTGTAGGTTAATGCCACACAAACAAAATTCGCCATGAATTAACTGTTAATTGTCACAGTGGGCGTTCACCAAGCCCGCTGCTGCTGGAATGTGTTCGTGTCACGGTACCAGAGACCAGGGGCGCCGTAAAGGGGGGAAAAGTTAGGACGATTCCAAGGGCCCTGGAGTGACAGGGGCCTTAAATAATTTGGTAAATAACTGAATTGCTCTGGATTGGGGGCCCCAGTATGATATGTTTCTAGGGGCCCAAAATGTTTAGCAGCGCCCCTGCCAGAGACTGACAATAAGTCAACAACTTTAGCTGCTTTGTCTCGATACCCGGATCTGAACAGAACCGTTCCGGATAAACCAACGTGTCACAATGGCCATAGAGCCTGGCTAAGGACCAATAACCTTTCTTGACTGTTTTTGTCAATTTTACTTGCAAGTCGCATAGAAAGGTGCAAAGTGGTCTTAAGCACTTGACTTCTATATAGGAACAGAGTGGATAACCTCTGCTACAGTCAACATCTGCGATACGTCCACCTAAGCAGTACAGAGTCATGGGGAACAGAGGGGGGGAAGAAAAAAAAAAAAAAAAAAAAAAAGGTACTTGATATTTAAAGATTCCCATTCACCAAGTTTCCTGGCATGATACCACCATCACATTTAACCTATGCGAGATGTTAAAAAACATTGGTTTATCAAACTTGCAAAATGTTCACAACTGAATATATGTCGCAGAAGTGACTGGGGCAAAGTTCTTCCAGTTCAAAGTAAAATGTCTTCGATGACAAGTTAGAAAACATTTAAAATGTATCACATCACTAAACAAGTGTCACAATGGACATAAGTATGCAGTAAATGATCACCATTTTCATAAGAAAGCAGCCAACAGACATTCATACTAACCAGGACTGTCCCATTTCAGGGCTGCGACATCAGGGTACATGAATGACTTGACATCTATAGATGAACATACACAAAAAGCTAAGTAAATCAAACTTTCATACATCCTACTACCAAATTACAGCCCAGAATCAAAGTTCCTTAGATTGCATGCATTCCTTTTTAGTTAGCAAGCATGAGCCAAACTACACCCTTACCAAGGGACATAATAAAATGCTAAAATCAACAACAACCATGGTTGTACACACACAAATGCAGCTTTAAATTAATGTGGGAGGACTTTTTGTAGCATGCAATCTTTTAAGAATTCCCTAATCTATGTCATTTCAGGTCTCTAATTTATTGGCTCTGCCTCGCCCAGCAGTACCACACATCAGGGTATGTTTCCCAAAAGCATAGTTGCTAACAATGTTAGCAACTTACATAGTTGGGACATTTTGGGAAGTGTACCCCAGTCTGGGATGAGGTTAGGCTGAAAGGTGCACCTCAGTTTAAGAGTGTCTCGCCATAGCCTTGTTCCTTTTTCCAAAGTCCTCTAGTATACTAGCACTGTGTGCCACTTACAGTACAGTCACAGCTCTACTGCTCGCAATTCCCTATAAGATAAGCTTATCTGAAATAAGTGGAAGAGCAGTGTAATTAACAGAGCCCCTCTGGAGGATTTTACCGTCTTACCTTCTGCTTTGCGGGTTACTGAGGGTTTCTGTACGGGAGGCCGTGGTCTTGCTGGTGGAGCACTTGACTGAAAAGTACAAACCAAAACTTGCATGTAATTTTCCCCGGCCTCTGGAGCAACTAACATGATGCAGGTAGCCAGACATGAGAGTGACATTTCCCTTTAGACATGCAAGAACACATTTTATCAAGAAGTCAAACGAAACCCAACAAAGCCAACCTCAGGTCCTAAACGTCACCTTATTGGATTGTCGGAGGTTCTTGCGCTGCCAGTCTGTGGTGTACTTTTCGGTGTAGTCCTCCAGGATGGCATACAGCTCTTGGGCACCTGGCGGAGGTTCCACATTCCCGTTCAGGATCTCGTGGGCCCGGATATCCTGGGAATAAAACCTGCCAGACCGCAAATAAGTCAAACATCTCATGAGAAACACCTCAAAACTAAACTTGGCCATTAAAACTTCACGAAGAGTCTTCAAAAGCTAGATTTAGGATCCGTGCAAACTAAATTCGGCACTTCTTGCTTAGCTGTGAGCAAAAGTCACTTGCTTTCTGTTGGTTTCTTTGCGCTCTATGAGATAAGAGCCCTCCAAGGACACCCCTGCGAAGAGGCCACGTGACTTGCAGTAGGTGAAGACAGCGGCTGTGCTCCGCAACGCCACATCCGCCTCAACGTTCCTGTAACAGAAACATGACATACATTACAGGGCCTGATGACATCAAAAGCACAAAGACTCAATAAGAACACTGTCCAGGTTACTTGTTCACCGCAGAAGACATTTAACTGATATGTAACTAGACAACTAGTATAATTTCAGAGTTTATTGAACTTTTATTCCTATGACCAGAAACATTTGCACAAATTTTGTATGTCAAGGTGCGACTTTGTATCCTGACAGATCAATTAACACGAGACGAGAATCCTGGCATCACGTGGCATTCGCCACACCAACTGGTACGTTGTTACAATAGGGGGGGGGGGGGGACCAAACAACCATGTCATGTGATAGATTCCCGAGACCCTCACTGCACCACCCCTTACCCCATGATGTGATAGATGCTCTTCAGGCACCAATCCAGTTCCACAGAAAGAACAACTCCTGCTCCAACATGCAGTCATTTATAAATGTCTATTTATATGATTTAACACACACAGGAGACACACACACTTTCTCACCACACAAATATACTAATTATAGCCTTATCTATAAATAAAAAGACATAACAGCTATCATCAGTTCGCAGCCCATAAAGCACATAAATAACTGTGATGAACGCAACAAATCTTTTCACTAAACTGAGTCAAACATGAAATGTAGGGGAAAAAAAAGACTAGCTTCTCGGCCCTAAATTGTTGGCAATCAATTTTTTTGCAGGTACAAAGGGGCTGGTCAAAATGAACAAGGTAAATGTTAATGCTTAAAACACAAACACTCAGACCTAAAATCACATTTAAAAAAAAATAAATAAAAAAAATTCAGCGACACTGATCGAGGCCAAAGAACGCCGCAGGAGCAGTTTAGCAACTTACCTGCCCAGAGGTCCCACTGCCACGGTACAGTTGCCTCCCAAGGTGAGGTTGCCGCCTTTCGTGAAAGCATCAATGGCCCTCCTGTGATTCAAGATGATGACCAGGTCTGAAACCTTAGGGAGGAAGGAAAAATCTTAGGGCAAACAAAGATAAATATTCCAACTGAAATTCAGAAATGAACACAAATTTCAGCAGATTCATAAAATCAAGGACAGTTTAGCAGGTGTTCTATCCTCTAGAAATAATCCCATACAGAAGTTGGAGACTTATCTTAAACCAGATTTTTCTCTGAACAAAATGATCCTCCATTGTCATTATAAAATAAAAACTGGACTTCAAATAACCCCTTCTGTTATTTCATACTCATCCAGTACCAGTTGCATGCAATAATGCAAGTGATCTAACAACGTGTATACTTGCCGCCCAAAACAATGACTGTATGTATATTCCAGTTAAGAATTTCTCTTGTTGCATGGCAACGTCCCCCCCCTCTTTTTGGATATATAAGCAAGAGCTGCAAATGTTCTCACTGGTCTGTTGGCTTCAACGACAAATAGTTAGAACAAAGTATTTGCCAGAATTTACTATAATGAGAAAGTCTTGCATCTTTTGAGGATACGTCAGCCCAGAGACAGGGAAGGCAAGATAGATAAAAAGTGTACCAAAAAAAACCCACAGCTTAGATATCACATGACACATCCACTGAGGTGGATTAAAATGTATAAAACAGGTTGGTCTAAAACAGCCAAACTGAGAACGCTGTTTTAGCCATTTCCAGTACACTCGCTCGACTCTGAAAGCAATAGGGTCACATTAGGTTACTATAAACGTAATAACAGAATATAGAAAAATAACCTTTTGTCATCTAAAACCATAGAAATTAAATATGCTCATCTTCCATTATGCTTCTTGTGGACAAGGTTAGGGGGGTGGGGTCGTGAACCCTATGTCAGGCAGCATAGGGCCTGATGATCAGCAGGTAACAGTGTTCAAACATTCCTGAAGGTTCAAGTGTCTGGATTGGCTGTGGAGCAGCGCCATTGAGCATATCCTAGATTGCACGGCAGCCAAACTATTTCAAAACTGGAAGAAAGATTATACATGCTCCAGTTAAATGCTTGACGCAACTGACAATTCAAGAAATATTTCAAGCGGGGCAACATTGTGAGTTTGGTATCATGATACATATGCAGAGCACCGAAAAGGCATGAGAATACCAAAGCATAAAAGCGGGAGCCAAGCTAAACCAAACATTAATGTAATCTAATAGATGGAAGCATGACAATTGGGTCATCTGTCAAACAAATGGTACAGTCAATGCAGACCTAACCAAAACTACTACCAAGTTCCAGAAAAGTTCGCAAAATTCAGCTGTGTTATAAATAGGTGAAATAAAGATTTAAGAATATTTGCATATATGGGGCTTTGTCTCCATGTCTTTATACTGACGCCTGTGCAGGATGGATCTGAAGGTACTCAAGAGGCCTCAAAATGTTTTCAAAAGTGTGACAAAATATCGGCCAGACTCCACAAACGCGAATCAGGTTCCAATGCTTCGACATTTCATGTCAGACGGATAATCTAGGAAACAATGCAACTAGTCATGTGACCAATATGATTAGGCAAAGGGCGTTTATTTGCGATAACGAAAGGCAGGCTTGAGTGGCATTAACAGCACTGCAGATGCAGTGCCACTGCTTTTGTCAGAAACGAAAAATAAATGACTGCAAATTTCATTGCCTCCTGAAGACTGATGGCAAAGGGATGCCAATATGACTACTATTCTCACACTGCTGTATAAGCTACCATGACGGGGAAAGAAAACTAAAAGAATCACAGTAGCGTGTCCCAGCATGCAATGTGGCACTGTACCAAAGCTTTGTGGGCCATTATGAAAGGATAATCCCAATTTCTTGTAAGTACAAGATTTTTACAATGAGAAATTACTTGTTCCGGAAAGCTGTCACTTTAGGCATAAATAAGTCTTAAACATTTACACATGCCACCTAGTTTGTAAAATTAAGCCATGAATAGTGAAAAACTGTGAAAGTGTGTTTGAAAAGTAGTCAAGCCACAAAAATTCTATGCATTGCCCCCCCCCCATCACTCTCAGTTTATAGCTGAAATTCTACAAATTGTAACAGCAAAACAGAGTATCAGGCATGTCACCCTAGCCTTGAAGGCATACAAATCTTATTGGCGATCTTAAGCTTTTTTTGTTGCACAAGTGGTTGCCTGAATTAACTAATTTAAAATGGGGAAACACACACACACTTCTAATTTGTACTATACTTAAGGTCTGAAGGAGTTTCTGTAAATGCTAAATGCTCATATTTTAAGATGTTAAAATTAAGATTAGAAGATTCCTTTTTCTAAAGCATTGAAGGAATAACCTGAGATTTACTGCAATAGCAACAAAGACTTCAAATGACTGTAACATAAAGGATATACCATGGATATCAGGAAGAAAATGCCTGCAACAGGTGGATCTTAGTTTTCCAACTTACCTCAACGCCAATCTCAAACCCTCCTCCAAGGCCTGCGATTCCAATAGCAGAGGGAGCAGACCAGCCTAAAGTGAAGGAAATATTTAAGACACTCAGTAAATGAAGAAAGATTCAATGGACATTTAAAAACGTATTAAGGAAAAATTATTCAACTCCACGCCCTTCAGGGAATGTATTTTGTTAAAAGTGGCCTACTAAAGAAATTCAAAATTTGAAATCAAGAATTCTGTGAATGAATGTCAATGAACGGAAATCTGATGGTTTAAACAAGCTCCAAAATAAATCTCATCAGATTCTGCACATTAATAAAATAAAAAAAAAGCGACACACACACACACACACACACACACAGTGTTGATCTTTCCAGCATAGCAGCCCTTGAATGACTAATGTTTTGCAGAGGACTGACTTTTGACTCTCTTCCAGGTCTGGGCATTTCTCTGCCAGACAACAGTAAGATACTCCCATGATTTTTAGAGATCTTCATTTTAAAAAGATACATCACTTAATTTTTATATTTTACATCAAGTATTAAATGACCATTTCCCTATCAAAGTGGTGTCCAAAACACACAAGTCCATTGCTTTGAACACTAAGACTTACCCATTTCTGCAGCATATCCAAAACAAACAAAAAATAAATGACTTTAAGCAATTTGGGAAAAAGTAGTAAGTGTATAGCAAGGACCTGGAATGGCAGTAGTTACTTGTATAAAGTTTGACTTAATGAAACTAAATGACGTTTAAAAAAATATCATTTGTATATTAACCCCTCCCTTGTCAGACACACAGCATTTTTTAACTTATTCACCTTATACCATAAAGCATAATATATCAAATATTACAACGACAAAGAGAAGTGTTAAACATTTAAATTTTCCTCAAATTAGACTCCAAATTACCCCATTTTGCTTCGATGACGGCACTGCAGACTCTTGGCATTCTTTCAACCAGCTTCCTGATGCAGCCACCCATAATGCTTCAACTGCCCTGAAAGTTCTGGGCACAAGTTGCCTACCTTGCGCTTAGCTTTGAGGCAACTCATCCCAAAGCAGCTCTAAAGGGTTTAAGTTGGGGGATTGTGGGGGCCAGGTCACCTGTTGCAGCACCCCATCTCTTTCCTTGTTCTCAAGATACTTACTACATGGGGGGGGGGGGAGGAGGAGGAGAGAGTGGGCGGCTCACTTACGTCCATCAGAAAGCCGAGCCACCACGATTCCGCTGCCACCACGTGCTGTGATCATAAACCCCGCCTTGATAACTGATATGATGGCCAAACCTTGTGCTTTGGCGATCACATGAGCTGCAGGAGAAACAGCAAAGAGCAGATCACAAAGTCATCCAGGGAAAATCTAATGAGTATAAAGACCATCCATATCCTCTCATTACATTTTTAACTAAACATGCTATAACCACATTCTTAAGAAACTCTTACAGTAACAGCATATTCTTTAAAAGGCAGTACATATCTACACCTGCACCTACATATTCAGACATTATTGTCTGGAATCTTTAGTCAGGCATAGACAAGGCCTGTCGTCTCACATTCACCATTAAGTTATCAACATAATTTCCAGACTAGACAGTTGGGTAGAATGCACAAAGAGAAAACACAGCTGTGGGGCTTGTACATGCGTTATTGGGAGAAAGAGAGAACAGGTATTGCCAGGCCCAACTTTAGCAACCAAAACAACCTGCAAGGACAGATCCTTGGGAGAGAGCAGTCTCATGAACATGCAAGCATTACATCAGATGACAGAAATGCTCCCCATCATATGCCAGGAATGGGCGCAATCCCGGTGATAGATGGCCACATTAGCACCGAGTCGGTGACAGAGGACGCTATTAACCCATTCACAGCGAACACGATAAGGCCGCCAATCACGTACGAGGAATGAGCTTGTCAGGTCCAGTTCGGTTGGAGATCTCTGTGAATTCTCGCAGGATTTTGGCAGCCTTCTTGGCCTCAGACCTTAGGTTGGACGGTATGGGATTATTCACTAGAAGAAAAGGAAAAAAAAAATTTTTTAATAATGTCTTTACATTATAATTTTATTATTAGATTCAGCTTATCAGAACAAATAACCAATCACCACATAATGATACTAGGTACCAATTTTTATCAAAGAAATTAAAAATTAAATTTTAAATAAAAATAAAATAAAAAATGTACTGAAGTTATCCATCAAAATGTTATGATTTTTCAATAGTTTCACTGTTGGTAAATTTCACCCTCAATTTTCTGATAGAAGCCTACAAAAACCCACTAAACTAGATACCAAAATAAAGCTTAATTTAGGTTTTCCAGATTTGTACTTTAGTCCCACTGAAAAAAAAATGACAATGGTGGAAACACACCATGGGAATGAAGTGAGGTTGCCACTCATCAGGCTAAGAGCTACCACAACAGGCATCTCAAAACCAATTAAAGATTGAAATATAGCGTCTATTTGGGACTTTATCAAACCTAACCCGAGCCAATTTTGAGTCCGGTACTTACTGATATTACTGTAACCAAACTATAAAGCATTTCACATTCCTTTCCACTGGCTTTCTTCAGCTTATAAGGTGCATCAAAAAAGCATGCACATGCATTAAACTACCTAAATAATCCTACCACTTTTAGGTTCATAAGCATTACAATAAAATATATCTCAAACAATTAGCAGAAACACTAAATTTCATACAAACTGATTAAAATCAGGAAAGGAGGCAGTGATTGATTTATTAAAATAGACTTAAGTGCTAAAGTAACGCATAATATGGACATTTAGCCCAAATACCAAAGCCATTCTGACCTGGAAAACATTTACATTTTTGCTGAAAAATAAATCAAAGATACAGAAGAAGTGACAACTTTGCGTCAAGCCAAAGTTTCCAGAGACTTGTTTGGATAGATAACAGCCGACAGAGCAATACGAGTTGTTCTTGGCCATGTGCCCTTCTTTTTTGTGGTTACCTCAGGGAGGTGTTTAAAAAGAAAAAAAGAAAAAGTCACTTTCGAAGCAGCCTCCCAAGTTCAAGAAAAACCTGTAACGTAATGTCAGCAGAACAATACTCAATCACGCTCAGAAAGACACTTCAAATCATAATGTCCGGGTTGCACCAATTAAAGTATTTTGATTGAGGTGTACTTCAGGATGGTTTCATCATAAAACTAACTGTTGTGTCTTGCACTTGCCTAATTGAGAATCCCCAGAGCCAAGGTTCAAACAACAGGTTCCTTTATTAGTTTTGCAATATGCTTACACAGGTAACAATTCACCTAGTGCTCTTTTCTCGGCACCCCGTTTTCGCTCTGTTGGCAGGCAAATCTATATACCACCCCATTTCAGCCAATTACCAAACAGGTCAGAGGTCAACCAATTAACAGTTTTCAATTTAAAAATTCCCTTTTTTTTTTAATGTGTGTGCGCGCACATACACCACACTCCTCCCCTTAAATCTGAAACAATTTTTTATTTTTTTTCCCCTTTCACAGATTTAATCTATCTGGAGGCCTAACTGTTCTTCTTGACCTCCGAACTTCTTCAGGCGCTGAGGGAGTGGCATCACCCACAGATTCTTGCTGTCCATCTACCTCGTGTGTTCCTGAAACACTCACAGGCATTTCCACACAAGAATGGGTGACACGGGAACAGATATTTGAATTTCCTGTTTCCACAGATTCACCTGCCGAAGTTCCTTCTATTCCCTCAGACACTTTGCACAAGAGACATATTGACCAGTTGCTTGCTACTGAATTGGAACCGAGTAGTTTCCCCATATATTTACCAAAAATGTAACAGGACCCAGGACCTTCACAATACACCCAGGTACCCACCTGACACTTCCCCCTCACACTTTGTTACGAACCAGCACCTTTTGGTTCAGCAGGAAGGATTTACTGCGAGTCTTGGCATCCTTGAAACTTTCCAATAGAGCCCTGTTTCTGACGCATTCCTTCAGCAAAGTTTGGATTCGCCAACATAAGCCTGGTCTGGAATTGTCACCTAATAAATAATTCTGCCGGTGTTTTTCCCGTCATTGAATGTGGCGTACTTTGAAGGCAGAACAGAAAATTATGCACACAATGCCATGTGACCTTTTCCTTTTTCCAAAGCCACTTTCAAATTTTGCACTAACCGCTCCACTGCTCCTTTAGAAGCAGGATGATATGGAGGCGTTTTAATGTGTTTAACACCATTATTCCGCATGAAAGTCTCAAAAATTGCAGATACAAATTGAGGACCATTGCCGGACACAAGCTCCTCTGGAAGACCCCAATTAGCAAAGTAACCTTGTAAGACCTCCACTGTCCTCTCAGCTGTCGTGCTGTTCATTATAGCAACCTCTGGCCAACGAGAGTAACTATCCATAATAACCAGGAAATTATGTTTTCTTTTCTGTGCAAGATCCAAGTGGATCTTCTGCCAAGGCCGATCAGGCCATCTCCAGTGATGCACAGGGACAGGAACAGGTGCGGGTCTATTCAACTGACATGTGGCTCAAGAATTTACCAGCGACTCGATAGAGTCCAGGTTGGGCCACCAAAAATGGCTACGAGCCAAAGCCTTCATTTTTACCATCCCTTGGTGATTTACATGCAATTCACGCAATAGCTGTGGTCGCAACGCCTCAGGATTGACCACCCTCAAACCCCACAACACACAGACTCAACTGTTAATTCAGTACATCTATTGAGGTAAGGTTTGAGCACATCTTCACTCACATAACTCGGCCACCCCTGCAAAGTAAAACATTTAACCTTGCATAGCACTGGATCCGCCTTAGTCAACCTTGCTATTTCCTGAGCAGACACCGACACCTCATCTAAAAATGCAACTCTGTAGACAGGAACACCCTCACTGTCCATACCATGAGTCTGCACTGGTAAACGTGACAATGCATCTGCATTTGCATGCTGCGCAGACGGCTTGTAGCGAATCTCATACTGGTATGCAGCCAGCACTAATGACCACCGCTGTAGTCGTGCTGCAGCCAATGTAGGAATCCCCGTTTTAGGTCCCAGAATTTTTAACAACGGTTTATGGTCGGTCATCAATGTAAATTTCCGACCAAACAGGTAATCTTTGAATTTCGACACCCCAAAAATAATGCTGAGTGCCTCTTTCTCTATCTGAGAGTAGTTTCTCGGTTTTAGTGAGCGTTCTGAAAGCATAAGAGACTGGCTTCTCAGTACCATCAGGAAACTGATGAGATGTGACTGCTCCGATGCCATACGGGGAGGCATGACATGCTAAAACTAACAGTAGCTTCGGATCATGAGCTAACACAGGCGCAGCCGCCAACTGTGCCTTAGTTCGTTCGAACGTCTTCTGACACTCCGGTGTCCACACCCATTGCTTATCTTTATGTAATAATTCTGCCATAGGCTTAATCTCATTAGACAGATTTGACAAGAATTTGCCATAATAATTTAGCATCGCTAAAAACGATCGCAATTCAGTTACGTTCTTAGGTACTGGCGCCTTCTCAATAGCCATGGTTTTTTCTTTTATCAGACGCACTCCATTTGCGTCGATCACATGACCCAGATACATTACGCTGTCCTGAAAAAATGCACACTTATCTTTATTCAACCTGAGCCCGTACTCTTCCAGTCTCTGCAACACCCGCTTGTAGTTCTCAAGATGCTCCACCATGTCTTTACCCATAATCAAAATATCATCTAACACACCACTCCATTTAGCCCCTGCAGCACCTTGTCCATAGTGCGCTGAAAAATAGCAGCCGCACTAGCAACACCATAAGGCAAATGGTTACATACATACGTACAGATGTATTAATAGTGAGGAACGGCTTGCTTTTCTCATCCAACTCCAGCTGAGTATAAGCCTGCGTCAAATCCAATTTCGTAAAATGTTTTCCCACCGCTAGCATAGAAAACAAGTCTTGAGCCTTTGGGAGGGGGTATTGGTCCACATCTAACCACTGATTGACCGTCACTTTGTAATCCCCACATAGGCACACCGATCCATCTTGCTTCAGAATGCACATGAGCAGCGCTGCCCACTCGCTATGCCGCACCGGCAAAATTACTCCGTGCCGTTCAAACTCCAGGAGTTTCTTATCCACGGCCTCCCGCTTTCGCCTCTGGTGACACCTGCAATGTAGCTGTGATCCCTTTTGCACGCCCCAACTCCGCACTGAAAACTGCTCGGTGCTGAGCACACACAGTCTCTACAGGGTCTGCAATGTCTACCTTGTTCACTTCTGACCAGTCCATTTTTAACACACTAATCCAGTTTCGATCCATAAGCGCTGGACCTCTACCACGTGACACAAGTAATGGTAGCCTTACGTGCTGCTTCCCACATTGTACAGCGATCATCAACTTACCCAACAAGGCTAACTGTTGACCCATATATGTTTTCAGAATGACCTGACATGGTTGCAACTTAACATTTTTCAACTAAGATCAGTACTGGCTCTCTGTAATTACAGACATTGCAGCTCAGGTATCCACTTCAAAATACATTTTGATACGGTTACATTTTATCATCACTCGATAAGGTTTTACATACTCACAACCAGTCTTTACAGTTAGCAGTCTGTCAGTCCAACTCTCTGCATCCTCAGTCTTTTGGTGTTGTTCACGACGCTCCATTTTTCTCTCAAGAAAGTTCGCCTCCAATCCACCTCGCTTTCTCAACGCTCAACCTGACGAATTCACTGTAGCTCAAACCCGTGGATTGTCTCGGGCGTCGCTCTCGTTCTTACAAGCACGTTCCAAATGTCCAGTTTTTCCACAGCCATGACACTAAAAATCCTTGTCTGGGAAAGGGGCATAGCCCCTTTCCCAGACAACGATAACAGTCCTGCGCTCCATCCGAGACCCTTTTCTGGTGCTGCGTCGCTCCAGGCCGGCCGTCTCTGCGCACACCAACATGATCTGTCCGTAGCTACACTGAAAATTGACCCTTCTGCATGCTTTCCAATCCAGCGTTAGTGCACTCAAAGCTATTTGTAATTTCCACCATCCTCTGCCATGCCAGTATATTACATATAATAAACTGGTTAAATTTGCAGATGATACCAAGGTGGGTGGTGTAGCAGATACTGATCTAGCAGCGGAGAGGCTACAACGGGATCTGGATTTAATTAGTGACTGGGCTGATACCTGGCAGATGAAATTTAACACAGATAAATGTAAGGT
>JAOYFF010018569.1:0-22115 GCA_025773925.1 Cryptomyrus ogoouensis
CCCACCTGTTCCTAGTTAATCCCAGCCTGTCTTGTGTACTTAGTCCGCGTCCGAGTTCAGTCCCGTCAGATTTGTCACTGACGTTAGTTGTGTGGTGTTGCCCTGTCCCTGATTGTCTACCCTGTTTACCCCCATTAAACCCCGTTTTGTCTGTCTGACCGGCTCCTCTCGACTTCCTGCTCGTCCGCCTACCACGCAACGTGACAATATATATATATATTATAAGTTCTGTAAAACTGTAATAAAGCCCCACTGAAGTTTAAATTAATCAGAGTCATCAAAATAATTCTTTGCTGAAAGCCTTACACAGGGATGTGTGAGCTTGCATAACTTTTGGTCCAACACCGTTTATTATCTGACAACCAGTAATGAATACTAGGAGCCTTATCATCCTGCAAGAGAAACTTTAATCAGGCTCTGCTGCCTGTCGCCTGTTTAAACATGCCACAGTACATCCTTCAATGGATATGCCATACTAATGGCAAATACCAAACGAGGAAGAATTTCAGATTTGTGAGTGAAATGTGAAGCACACACAAAGATAATTAAAGCAATACATTTGTCTGCTTGACCCCATCAATCGATTTCTGTGTTAGTTTCTAATCCTGTAATATGTGAACTAATTAAATGCCTAATTACCTGCTGGACATTTATATTCTTTTTGATGAGTGTAGGTGTTGAAATATTAAAGACACCCTAAAGTAACAAATTCTATTTATTATAAAGCTCATCATTCCACCAATTTTCTTTATTCATGCTGTATTTATGCTGCCTAAGATAGTGTGGCGTATTGAATGCAATAAGAGGGTGTTATACTAGAATGTTAATTATTATCATTAAACATTGTGGAATCATCATACTTCAAAAATGCTTTATTTATTCATTCATTTTGTATTAAATTTGATTATTTACAAGGGAACATCTTTAGATAAGTCCAGAACAGTTAAACTATGTAGAATAAGTAAATAAAGTAAAGCATTGTGTTTATCCTATATCATCATAATGTTGGTCATGAAGGCAAGATATACCATAATGCTTGTAAGGACAGAGAATCTATGAAATGTGAGGGGAAATGTGAGAAATCAAATAAATCATCAAATCATCACACAATCATGAAGCTCACAATCATCATGGGTTCTTTTTCGTGCTTATAATGGACTTGCAGTTAGCTCGACCAGAAATAGTGATGCACACGGATGACTGCAAAGCTCTGAATAGTCAACAGGAAGTGCTCATGTTGAAACTATTACCATTAAAGACTACAAGTATCCAAAACACTGCATCAAATGCAATCTACACCACTGTATAAGCACACCTATGTACCCATCCATCTAGAATGTCTTGCACAACCAGTTATCCAGTACACCCCCAATGAGTCTCTTTCTAGAAGTACAGGTACACGGCAGTACAGTCGACTCTTCTGCACTGCCACTTTCCCCATCACGGTTTCGATATGTTGCAGTTTTGGCACAAGAAGTTTTGCAAAAGCCACCGACAAATCAAGCAGGCCAGCGGATGACACGTTAGTAGTAGTTTAGTAACTAAATGCATAAAAATCAATTCAATTCATTTTTATATAGTGCTTTTCACATCAGAGTCACCCCAAGGTCCTTTACATGGGTGTGATGTGATACATTTCAACATCATTAAGACAGACTAATACAAAAATGGGGAAAAGGAAAGTCAAAGAAATGAAAGAAAGAGAGTCAGATGACAATGGATGAGAGGAACTAAAAACTTCCTAATAAGGAGAAAAATAAACCTCTGGGGGTCCAAGGTCAACTGGCTGCCCCCCTCCCCCCATGATGTGGAAGGGTTGACTGTCCATCCCAGATGGAATACCAATTCATCATAGGCCATGGACTCACACAGTATGGGTAACTAAGAGAATCCAATGTGCCTTTCTGTAGCCTACACAGTCAGAGGAAGCACAATGAGCTGACAACAGAAATTGAACCTCAGCCCTCGAGGAATGAGGCTATGATTCCACTCACTGTGTCACCACTCATGCATATATATACTCTGCCATAAATTTCCCATCCTTGTAGAAAAGCGAGTCCAATAAGCTAGCAGTTTTTTATTTGGAAAAGGCAAGACTTGCCATTTAACTTGCCATTTAATCTTGATTTGTTTAAACGAAAGAATGAATGCAGCAGAGTGTTTTGCTTTGTGGTCAAGAAGCACAGAAAGGGTATTGGCTCCATAAGCCAGTATGTTGTAAGGTGATAACTGGCATGAATGTAGTCAAGAAGTGAGGAGGATGGAGATTCTGTAAGAGTATGAAAAGCTGTGTGGCTTTTACTTAAGAGTTCAATTACTATGAGAATCCTGTTTGAGTTATTAGTACTTTATAAAAATATATGTTAGTATCAACCTTCAAAACTAGATCATGTGGCTATTCAGAAACCTTTCTAACCTTCAGAACATCAGAGTTTCAGAGCCACTTGACCAAGCATTTCAGTTTAGGCCTCACCTATACAATTTGCAAGAAACCGTTCTTAATACTTTGCCTGGGAAAATAAAGGCTAATGAATGAATGAATGAATGCAAACTAGCTTTGAGAAGGTTCATTTTACAATGAGGACCTGCCTACTAGAAACCGTTCCCTTGAAATGCACATGATGACAAATAAGCGTTATTCGGAAAATATTCAAAATTAGCAAACTGGTACATTATGTATATAAAATTATTATTTCAACAATTATTCACACCTTTTTTTAACAGTCTTTACATTTCAAATGTTTTCCACTTTCACGATGCCAGGGGACATTAAAGCATGCCAACTGGTTTCCTCGTCTGTGATGGATGCTTGTTCCGGAACGTCACAGATAGAACACCCAGGGTAATTATCTGGACACTGTCCCTGTCAAGCTGTTATTAGAAATTTCCATCATCCACCACTAAAATATCAGAAAGATAGTTGCTAGACCTTAGTGTACACGCAAGGCAAACCCTTTCTTCATGTAGACTACAGTGCAATTTATATAACGGATTATGCACTTTATGCAAATTTTGCTTGCATGAATTAAATTCTGTTTAGGATGTCCACAATAGTGTATTTAGATGTCATTTGTCTAATTTACAAAAGGATTATTCCCATACAGAATACAGGATGCACATCACAAAGTCTTCTGTATAAGATGAACAAATGATGAAGGCTTATAGTGCTGTGGGGTAATTATTGGCTGCAGGAAAGATTAAATGAAAAGCTGCGACACAGCTGATTGTTTGCTTATCTCATTTCGACTAAATGAAAATGATTGCCAGAATCCATTGAAGGAGATTAAGAAATTGTGAATATATTACTGGTGTGCTTTTCTACATGTAAATTTTGACTGGAACTAAAGTCAGCAGATTGACTTTTCTATCTCAATTGGTATGACTTAGCACTCTGATAAAGGAAGGGTTGGAAAGCAAAGGTTTACTGTTCAGTGGAAATTAGGATTCATTGATAAATGTGATATGTTAATAAATGTTTCATTTAAAAGAAAAAGCACAGTCCAGATAGAGTCTAATTGTTTCTTCCACTGAAGAATGAAAATTCTCAGTTAAATAAAAAGATGGGGTTTTGTGTGCTTGGGTGTAGTTTGTTTGTTTTGGTCAGGAATGTCTTGTTTCCAGGTTCACAAACCTGGGCTGGTCTGACAGGCACCTGGTCTCAAGTGTCACTGTTCTTGTTAGCTGGCACATTTTTCTGTGTTCATAGTCTTTGTTAGCCAGAAACCCTGGTGAACGAGTGTCTTGTTTTTAAGATTGTTTAGGTTATCCTGCTTTTGATTTTCAGTCTGTTTCCTAGGTCCTTTTTCTTGATTCTTGTTTTCTGGTCCCCTACACTTCAGTCTGCCTTTTATGCATCTTGTCCTGGAGCTGCCCATCCAGTCAACAGCTTTAAGGCCCTTTGCTTACCTGTTTCCTGTGGTGCACTATCTGAAGGTTTCAGAGACCATCAGGCAGAAAACCTGGCATTATAGAAGCACAGCCCAATTTCAGCTGCTCAGTCTTGAACTCTGGTTGTGAAAACCAATAAGGATAATTTAACTGTACATTCTAAGCCCATGTTTTGACATTATTGCAATAAGCTTTTTAACGTAACTAATTTAAATAATGAGCTCTTATTTTTTATTCTGCAGTATTTCTGTTTGGTGAAAGACATCCTACCAATGTGTTTTGGGAAATAAAGCAATTCATTTGTACCCAAAAGGGGAAATGGGATTATAAGATGACAAAATCACAAATGACCCTTATTTCTTAAGAAGGTTATATGATTTGAAGGGAGCACTAAAAGGAGATGAAAATAACACGCTAAGAAGGAAGAGCAGCAGTGGTTTGTGGGTACTGTATTGTTTTATAACTCATTCAGTGTGTTTTTTCAATTCCGAATTTCTTTAAAAATGTTGATTTACTTTTTGCTATGCTGAGAAAGGCTTTAACTTTTTTATTTTTTTGTTCTCAGCATCTCAGGCGTACATTCGCAGCCTAGAGGGGGGTAAAATGGACATAGCTGCTCTTCACAACAGGGAGCTGCAAATTGTTACATTCAGTAACACTTGTTAATTTCCCAGAGGTTTCTCCTGATTCATAAACAGATAGCATGGTCATGACCACAGCATATTGGCCACAACATAGCATATATATATATATACATACATACGTACACACACACGTGCAATGAAGTCTTCATTACTCCTTTGAGGCTACACTTAAGAGAAGCAAAAGAAAAATAAAATAAAATAAAATAAAACATGGTTTTAAGCCACTGTGTATATACTTTTCCCCTAAGTAAAACCCAAAAGAGGACTACATGATTAAAGGGGGGGAAAAAAGTTCATTTATACTAACTTTAAATGTGACAGCAAAAAATTCTAAAGCTTTCATTGCTGTAGTGATACATTCTCACTTTAAAAGACTAATTAAGGAAAAGGCAGAATGGGGAACAGAATTATTCTGCTTCTTCAAGCATGTGTTTTACAGAAGAATGCATATCTAATGATTAAACAGTGTGAAAAGCAGAGCTGTTAAGCCCTCTTAGGCCCTGACTGCCATTAAGATGAAAAACCCACTAGAGTGAATCCCAAGGAAAATAAATAAATTAATAAATAACATAAAACCTTGTAAAATGATAAGATAAACAAGTCCTTTGTCTATTTAGTGCCACAAAGGCTTTGCAGCTCAAGGTGGGGGATAAATCACTACGCATTTCTAGGTTGCAATCATCCAGGGTAAATTTCTTGTGTAGCAGCTCTTTGGTCGTTACCCCAGGTGAGGCCCGTTGGCCACTTGGCAATTCTCTTCCAAAGTATGAGGATTCTGTGCCTTCTGGTATTTAAGCCCCTGCTTAAGTTTTCGATCAAGTGCAGTGACAGCCGGTGGTGTTCATACAATTCGATTTTATTATAAGTGGCTGGGGATAGAAATAATCTTATTCACAATTTCTTTTGGAAATAAACATTCACTTGTGCTTTGTTCAACAAGTGAAATACATATGTTTTATTGCAGGCACAGACCTTGCTGTTTGTGTTAGCTGAAAATTCACAGCTTGTGGTTGCTGTAATTCAATTTGACCTTTGTGATCCAATGTTGCTGGCATGCTTCCTCATCGCCAACTTGGCATTCTGGTTCTTGACACCAAAGTGAGTGTTTATTCACTGATGGCTAAAAGGTCCAGCACATAGTATCATTCACTCGACATCGCTACACATTCGTTATGCTGTTAAACACTGAATGTGATATGATATGCTTTGCAGATATATCTATTTTCTTTTACAATTCTCTGACAAAATATGTAATTACACCAAGAATTTGGCACTGAAAGAGACACTGCTGACAGCTTGATATCTTGAAATTTGCAACAGTATTGGAAAACAGCTCATTTTCATTTCGCAGTGAATAAATTAAATAGCTCACATATTTTCCAAGATTTGAGTAAGGTGGCATGACTATTTTAAAAGTGTTTCATAGCAAACAACACCATAATTATTGCCTTGGCAGAGCATATCTTTAGATTTTGGAAAAGGATATTCAACTCTGTGGGGCCGTAAATCTCAAGCAAACATACAAACACACAAACACATCAGACGTACACATCATATTTTAGGTTTAGACATTAAGGTCTAAGAATACTGTCTAACAATCAATGTTAAATATCAATCACGTTCTAATGACTACTCCATATTAACTATTGCATCCATCAAAAGCAAATAACCGTATGTCATGTACTTGCTTAGCTGATTATATTATCCAAGACATCTTTTATTGATTTAAAAAGCTTATGATTTTATTGGAACAATTAAGGTTTAGTATCACGCTCAAGGGATTATGGAATTTTAACTAATATCTTTCCGTCAGTGAGTCTTTTTCATGAATGCTGTGATGGCTTGTGTACTGTATTATACAGAACCAAGATTAAATATGTTCAAGGCAATACTGTAAAAAAATGTACACATACATAGCAGGATACAATATCACATGATATATGAAACACCTCACTTTGTGTTGAGAACCCAGCATTGTTTTATGCAATCTTTTTTTATTACTATTTGTTTTTTTATTTCTTTGCTTTATGTCCTCTAAGCTGTGGATAATAATAAAAATACATGCGTATTTTGAAATGCAACCTTGCAATCCCAGGAACGACAGGGGTCTGAAATAATGGCTTGGTGCCACCTTAAGAGCACTGAATTTCCAGTCTGAAAAACAGAAATGGGGATGCAGTTAGAGGGCTCCTGCTTATTATGCTCAAATGGTTTGTAGAACTGGACCCCGGCTGCTTTCCCCATTTGTGGCCTTAAGACAGTGATTTAGGCAGATGAAAGGCCAAGCACAATAAGAAAGCTCCCTCCAGTCTGTCATTCATTTGACCTTGATGTTGACGTAAAGGGATAAATATTTTAAAGGGTGTTTCTGAAGTTCTGCTGCATGAACAAGGCAAGAGGAATGTGAAGCCTCTGAAACACATTCTGCATGTTTTCTTCAGGACAATGGCCCAGTGAGGTCATAGATATGCATGTATATGCATCTTGGGCTGAAATATTAAACACGGGCAAACATGGGTTTGGGGAGCAAGAGCACTGGATCGGCCTTGTGGGTGGGCAAGTTTCTTGATTTCACAAGCAAAATATTAATATGTAGAAGTCAGATATGGGTTCCCTTCTGGATAATTAATATAAGCCCTTTCCTAATATTAATAATAAAACAAACCAGTTAAGGTTGTTTTGTGATTCAATTTATTTTAGTTCCCTTTTAATTCCTAAGGATTTTGTCCTTCAAATAAGTTCCTTAAACACTACCCACAATGAATACCAAACCAGTGCTAACGAAAACTGTTCTCATGTCACTTTTCTGTAAATTTGTTCTGAACAATCATACAATCTTCTGATGGTTGTCGTTAACATTATTTTTAATATATATTTTATTATTACCCCTCATTACACATGGGGGCAGTGTGTGGCTATAATCAAAAGGTCACTGGTTCAAACCCAGCCTCAGCGTGTCTGTGGGTCCTTGAGTGAGGCCCTTAACCCCCAGCTCCCTGGGTGCTGCTACAGGTGGCTGCCCTTCATGGACAACTTACTCTACAAAAAAGAGCAAGTTGTGGGAGGTGTAAAGACAATTTCTTCACAGGGATCAATAAAGCATCAATTATTACATGCTACTAGAAGAAATAACACAAAAGTGTATATTTTCTTTAAATTACCATTGAAAACATGAGGGAAAATGCACAAACATTTTTCCAACTTTTCCTGCCAGTACAACTGAAAGGAATGATTAACAATGGTGGCGTTTATTCATTCATTCATTCATTCATTCATTTGCATAATACTCTGGTTTCTGTAGTATATACTTGATAATTATTGGGTAGCACTGTAGCCACACACCTCCAGGCCTGGGGGGTCGCTCCCCATCTCTCAGCATGTGTGTATTTTGAATGTTCTCTCTTTGCTTATGTAGGCTTCCTTTGGGTAGTTTTCCTCCCACAGTCAAAAAAATGTGGTTAAGCAAATTGGATCCTCTGACTGTATTATTCATTTTCCTTGGTGTTAATCTGCATGAATGGATGAACCAATTTCTCTGCCCCATGGTAGGTCAGTTGAATCGATAAATATAGAGAGATCTGCACTTACAGAAGCTTTTATAAACCACCTTAGAACATGAGCTCTGAAAAAGGAGCGAGATTAAATAAACCATGTGAAACATTGACTTAAAAGATAAGATGTGTGTCGTCTCAAATTAGATTTCACAACAGACAACAACTGACTTCAATCATTAAAACTGAAAACTTGAACCATCCTTTTAAGTTGGTATAGAATGGTATAGGTCATAGAATTTTTAATATCTTTGTAATATAATCTAGGACCTAAAAAGAAAACTGTGGCATACAGTAAATGTGTTAGGAAAAAAAGAATAGTACAGCCAATTAAAACCTACAGACTATTATGTAGTATGCAATGCCTTAGAAGACCTGTTAATTACAATGAATTTTATTTTTGATCTGCATATCATCATATTATTCCTAGTACCAGTGCTTAATTCATACTACATATTTTCAATATTCATTCACTTTTAATGGTAATTTGCAAATGTGTTGAATTTTTTCTAATGTGATTATGTATATCTTTTTCATTATTTGCAACTGAAATGTTAGATATACAAGTATTTGCATAAAATATTCACATATGTACCCACATACGTGTATAAAGCAGGTAATACGCCTGTATTTTTATATTCACATTTCTATATCTTATTGGAATAAAGGCTGTGATTAGAATCATAGATCCATAAAAATGGAGTTGTTGGGATATTCCGTCACCTGGACTGAATAGCTTGACTGCATAGCATACCTGAAGAAACACTCATTGGATAAAATTCAGAATTTCTATATTCTGTATAAAGAGAGTAGCAGGCCCTCAATCTCTATAGTCATGTCAATTTAGCAGACTGACTTTACCATGGCAGAGGAAAGGAGATATCAGGCTGGTTATGAAATTGTGTCAGTTGTATCAATTGACAAGGGTGGGTATTTAGATAAATGGATAGTTTTACACACGGTGACACTTTCAGCAGGCTAGGGCAGATACCTCAGAAACATCTTCTACATTTTCTACCTTCGATGGAAAAGTTATAATTTCGAGATAATGCACAGCATTGCTTTTGACACATAGCACGTCTGTATTGAAGTGATGCTTTTATACTAACTGGGAAAAAGGTCAGCAGTCCAATATAATCATGTCATTGTAGATATTTTGATCAATTACAAGTGTCCTTTGCGTCTTGTTTTGAAACTTTGTTTCCTTGGAGTGTTTAAAATGTTTTTTGTAGGCTTTCCAAGGAATCAGAGATGTAGATGCAATATGGAATTGATATCGCTAACGGTGCTAAGTACGTTCTTTTTCCTCAGAAGGGTGTCACACAGTGAGATTAGTTTTTTTCTGTTTTGTCCCGTGTTCTATTGGATTATATAGTGGGAATATAGCTTGAGATGGAGTAGAAGTGGAATGGAATACACAGCTGATGCAAGTCCTAAATGTCTGCACATTTTTGTGTTCTCAGTGAAGGTTCTTAGTAATTCACCAGTTATACATGATTATGACCAAAGAATGTACTTCCTGTCCTGGTGACTTCTTATAACTGAACTAATAGGGAGGTCATGAACAGTATGGGTCAACTGATAAATTGTTACATGTATTATGATTTTCATATCAGAAATGGGAAAATAATAGAGAATTCAGTTCCACTAACACTAATGAAGCTTGATTGTCAGTCATTTCACATAGATTATTTGGTAGTAACATGGAAAGGTGTTTTTAGCATGAGGCTTACTATTTTATTGAAGTATTTATTCACAAAAGACAACAAATCTGGCTTATTGACCCCTACAGATGAAAAGATCTCTGCAATCTTTTTGTGGTAAATCATAAAAAGACATAAGGCCTTAGGAAAAGCTTGAGAGCAACATATAAGTTTGTTTTCTCCAATATGGATTGATTAGGAAGAAAATGGGTGTCCAAGAATTACACATAATCAGCAATTTTCTATTGTGGAGTGTTAGTCAATTAGAAAGACTACTTTGCAAAACAACAGGTTTTATAAGTAGAACCTGAACTACGGTGTAATTCAGTTTATATTCAGTAAACTGAATACGGTGTATTCAGTTTACACACACAGATTAGGTAACTACAAATGTTCTCATTACACTTTTTAGTACAAAGCAAAGTTAGGAAACTGAGAGTAGTTGGGGTTAAGGGCCCTGCACAAGGGGCCAGTTAAACGCTTCCTTTTCCAGCCTCAGGATTCAAACTCAAGACTTTCCAGACACTGTTGCCTAACCTAATGTACCACATACCACCTCTGAAATTGAAGATCGAGCTTACCTGCATTTCGACTTTCGATCCTAAATATACGCTGAAATCAACAGAGAAATAATTGACAAGTCACAAAATCAACATTTGGATGTCTGATGCTTGTTTTGGTTTCTTCTGGCTCCCATTTCCTGCAGCCCTAATGGCTGTCTTCTTCTTGTCATTCTTTTCTGCCATTTTGTTAAACCTGTTTCTAGTTTTGTACCTAAAATAAACCCTTATTCTGTCTTTCAGCCTCCATGTCAGATGAGTATTCTAGCCCCCGAGGCTAGAATACATCTTAGTGATGCCCTTCCTTCATTTAAATCAATATCTAGCTAATCTGAGGCATGCTCCAGATTAAAGTATTTCCTTAAACCAATATGAAAGCTTTGGAAATCTCCACGATCTGTCCATAGTATTTTATTTATAACAGTATTGTAGCATTGTGACACTACAGCTACAAAATAGTAACTTAATTATTGAATGGTATTTATAAGTAGCATGTTGAATTTGTACAGTTAATACTTAATTTTTTCCCTATGACCATGACAAGAATGTTAAGCAGGAATTAAGCAGGAAAAATGTCTGGATGGATGGATGGATGGATGGATGAAATGGAATACTTCTTTCTGCTAAATTATTAGCTTTCCTTCCTTTAACATTTTGTGAAACCTGTCCTGGAGAGGATAACAGTACTGAAACACTTACTGTGGCAGGCTTGGAACATGCCCTTTGAGGGATTTTAGATCACTCCTCCATGGATTTCTTTGATAGGCTTATGTTTATTTTCTTTACCGCTTCAAATCAGATCACAGATTTTCAACTGTCCAACTAAGATGACCATTACAACACATTGATTTTATGTTGCCACAACCAATTCTGTGTTTATTTTGATGTATGCTTGGGGTCATTATATGGTTTAAAGGTCAAATCAACAGCCAAATCTCAATATCCCAGGAGGCCTACGTACTGGAATTCATTATTATCGATATTAACAAGAGCCCCTAGACCACCAGTAAAAAGAACAGCCACAAAGAATCAGTGATTAACTATAATATTTTATTGCAGATAATGGGTGCTTTTTTTGCATGCAGTCTTTTAATGTCAAACATGTCCATTCTGTGCATAGACAAAGAATTCAATTCTGGTCTCTATTGACCAAAATACAAAATTCCATTTGTGGTCCCAATGACACCTGGCAAAGTTTAGATGGTGCAATTTAATGGTTGTGCTAACTAACTAATGGCTTCTTCCAAACAGTCCTTCTGAAGTGGTTTTTGACATGAAGGTGCCATTTCACTGCTACAAATTAGGGTTAATGAACTACATCTCCCAGCATGCAATGTGCATCCCAGATGCCTTTGGTATAACAAGTGTTTCCCATCTCACTGGTGAGCTAGTAGGAAGTTCAATGCTTCTGGTACTTATTTGGACGGTCCAGTGTCTCGTTGCGAGATTGTTAGTTTGTGCTACTTTCGACCGGTCCATGTATATTCTAGTTTCTCTGTTTCACTCTTGTTCTGGTTTTTGGATTCCGATTTTAGCTGATCATTTGGATTGTTTGCCACACCTGGGTTCATGGGGCACCTGGCACCTTCCAGGTACTCATGGACATTGTACTTTGACCTCACTGAGAATACATGGCAGTCTGCCTAGACTATGTTATCATCTGCACTGACAGCTTGTCAGAACACCTTGTTCACTACTGCAGGGTGCTGTACTCCATCTGGCTGGCAGGACTCACGGCCAACATTCCCAAGTGCTACCTGGGGTTTACCAAAGCTCACTATCAGGGGTTTCCCATGGATGGGGCCTGGTACAACTCCAAAGAGTAGGGCTAAAGCCGTCTGGATTTTTTTATATCCTAATACTAAGAAATAGGTACAAGCCTTCCCAGAACTAACCAGGTATTATGGCTTTTTCACAATTTCCCTCTAGTTACCCCATTTCAGATCTCATCTGCAAGGGTCAGTTCTGCAAACATGGATGCCAGACTTCCATTCCAGTGGTTAAATGAGGCCCTCACCATGAAAAGGAAGCTGTTTTCTGCCAAGAACTCAGTCCAGATCTGAATATATTTTGGAAGACCATCGACAATAACTTCTGCAACCTGGGACTGGGTCAGTCTTCCTGAGTGAGGCTTAAAGCCCATGTTGGGAAGAACGTCGGTTGGATAGGAAAGAGTAAGCTGGATGTACAAGCTTTCCCCGGCCCTCATGAGTAGAGAGCATGGAGGATCCCCGTCTGCACAGAAGGACCTATGTCTGGCAGTTTGGCGAAATAGGTGCTTCCCTCTTAATTCATGACCAGAGCACCATCCTCTGCAAATTTTTTTTGCATTTTTTCCGTATCTCCTAAATAACCCCTCCTCAAGTGATATTTATAGGCACCCTCATCTCACCGCAAACTACATTGGAATTCTTTCATCTTCATGCATGACACTTAGCTCTCATATACAGATACCCCTCACTTAGCCACCAAGTTCCTTTCCTACAACTGGGTCGTTAAGCGAATTGCTTGATAAGCGAGGAACCACCCCTTACTAATATTTCAAGCATACTGTACTGATAGTAGGTTTATGTCAAACATCTTTAGATATTGTTTAGTGTCACCTTTACACCATTTGAAACATTTTTAGTATATTTAAAAATGTTTATACAGTTGTGATCTGTATACTATAACAAGCAGGAGGACATCAGCTCTAAAACATATTACTTAGGTTTGCAAATTGTAAATAGAGGTAACTGGAGATTGCGAATGCTAGTGTAATGAATACTGAGTGACCGCAGGAACGAGACTAAGAATGACAAATGGTGATGCGAGACGAGTTGCTTGACACTGAGACGTTACACTGCCATTCCTACGACCAAAGATCTTGTACAGCATTTAATAAAAACTGGTCGGAGAGCTGGTCGTATGTCCGGGTGGTCACTAAACAGGTAGGTCGTTAAATGAGGAGTGTGTACAAAACTGTGCTCCTAACCCACAGAGGCATGACCTGCCCTTGTTTTATTCGATGTTATACAGAAGGTATTTTGGTTGAACTTGTTAACTAATTGTTATTTGATGAATGTGGCTTTAGCTTGAATATTTGCCTCTCAACATCCAGAGGCAATAGGTCGACTTATGTTGTCTACATGCTCTGTTTAGACTAATTGTTTCCTTATAATAATAATAATAATAATAATAATAAAAAGAAAACAAAATTAAACTTTCCGCAGCACAGAGGCGTGCATTAAGATGCATGTGCACAACACCAAAGCACATAGTTAACAGTAATAAGTCTATGATTACGATCACACCTTTCACAGGTTTCAGCCATGGTATCTAAATTTGACAGCTTTTTTAATTAATATGGCTCACATTTTCATCAGGTTTTAAGAAAACAACATGAGCCCTAATCTATAAGTGATTTGTGATGCCTAATGGGTAAATCATTTCCTATTATCTGTGAGATTATAACTGTGCAGCAGTAGACCAGGGGTGAATCAGATGAATCAGTTAACTCTCTGTGGGAAAGCTCAGTATACAGTATAGTAAACCATGTCACATATCTCTAAAATGCTTTGTATATGTTTCTTTTTGTAGAAAGATAATGAATATCAAATTAGTCAACAGCCTCGAAATGACTAATTTCACAAATCTTCATCTCAGAACACTATGTTGTTTTGTCAGTTTTTAAAACGATATGCAGAATTTTTCATCTGGCAGTAATTGCAGAATAAAATGAAAATGATGTTATTCGCTCTGCAGTATTACCATTAAATGGATAAATAATGCAATAAATGGTTTGCAAAATGTTGCATCATGGAAACGCTTTAATAAAAAATACAAGCCCTCAAAATAGAAGTTACTTATAAATGCTGAATGCTTTCAGCACTTGTTGCAATGGTGATTTACTCTCAGTGTCACTTTTCCACTTGGGGAGAGTTAAAATTCAGTGCATTAATATATGAATAATGGAATCAACATGGCAGTACTTTTAAATTGTCATACTGTGTTTCTGTCAAGACCAGGGTATCACTTGCTGATGTGTATATATATATTTTAGACTGGCATTTTTATTGTTCTTGGTCTGACAGGCAAGAGGATGTTTGAAAATGCTTAATGTTTACCATCATTGCCAATACTGTTCTGATTAATTTTATTCGTCACATATAAGTCAGTTGTTTGTTCGCAGCCTAATTGACATAATTCAAAGAGATTACGTATAACTGACATAACTCGGAAACCATAGCATTACTTAAATTATTGTCAACATATTTATTTTATTTAGTTTTATTTAACTGCCAGTTCTGATTCAAAGCCTATCATTATTTAATTCTGGAATCATTGATCTGTATGATAGTTATTAAACAATGGTCCAGATCACATCCGATTCCAACTTCAAAGGTCAAGATTTAAGAGTGATTGGAGAGTTGTGTTTATGGATTTTGCATATCAGTATTTTTGACAATGTTTATCAAAGAAGGGGGGCATTTTCAAATATAATGACGATAATGGGTCTAATCTGAGGCAAGTGTCAAAAAAATATATTGACACAAATTCAAAATCTTTAATTATGCAATTACAGATCTATTCAAGAATGTGATGAGGGGTTCAGAGTGTGTTTCTCACTGAAATACATGCTAACTATTGATTTGATGTAAACTGAAATTGCCAGATCTATAGCTAGATGATTTAGTCTGTTGTAAGATTCTTATTTAGTTCCTATTTTCTAATAGTGCTCAGTTATTATCATTGTTTTCCACCTTAAGTTTTAGAAAACAGCAAACATAAAAAAAAATCTAGATTCTCATGCATATTCATGAATTATTGCAATAATGTTGAATAGTTTTTATATATTTTTTTCACATCCTTTAAATTCTTAAAATGCCACTTTAAATATCCAGTAATTCCTATATGAATTTGTGAAAGCACTTTGTGAATGTGCAACACTTAAAGCTGTCATCTAAGCATTATAGATACCTTAATAATGCATTATAATGGTCCATATAGCAATTACTAAACACTACAGCATCTTCTATTGATAAGGAATTATATACTGTTGATTCTAATACTTCATAAGCTGCAATGAAGCTTACATCTATAATACCGTCATAAAGCATTATAATGGTAGTAATACCAATTAAGGATGCTTTGTGCTGCATTATGAAGATATCTATGGTGCATTATAAATTAGAGCTTCATAAAGCATTCACAATCAACATGGCTATAATGTGTTATGCCTTTTTATAAATATTTATAGGCATGTTTATAATGCTTTCATGCTTTCACAATTATAATGTGTCATGAATGTGTTCATAGGCTTTTATTAGAAAAGTGTTGCCTCGCAAATGTAGCATAGTGGAGGGGACTGCAAGCTTTAATGATCAACAGGACCTTTCTTGGTGATCAGACATTTGGGGAAAGGTCAGAGAAAGTATGATTCAAAAAAGAACCCCCCCCCCCCCCCCCCCCATGAAAAGCACATAAATGAAAAGTACAGTATGTCACAGTTCTTGTTCACTTTTGTTGAAGCAGTGAATTGTCCAAAAAAACATCACTTTGAACATAATTGTTCCCATAAGTACACATGGCAACAGAGCACCCTAGGCCAAGCGTCTATGATTGATTTTCTAGTTATGGGTCCAGGCTGTTTGTGACACTTGGATGAAAAGGAAGGCACAGCTATCAACTGACCATCACTTGGTGGTATGTTCCATTCAGCCTGTAGGAGACATGAATGCTAGGAGCATTTGGTTGAAGAAAATTGGAAACTCCCAGTGGATTAGAGCAGCGTTTCCTCTTAGCTCCCAGCGCACCTGTACCAGGTATTCGGTGTTTCTGATTGGCTGGGAGCCTGGAGGGAGCAAAAACATGCACTGTCCGGGGTTCCCCGAGGACTGGGTTGGAAAACACTGGATTAGAGCATGTTACTACAGATAAATAGCCTATGGTGGTCAGAAGTGTCCATCATGGAAAGGCTCCCTGGGAATATACTCTGAGATGTTCTGGAGGGATACTGTGTACCAAGGCTGCAACTACATGGTATTTCTCCCATGTTTTAATGTGCCCTAGACAGTTGGGGAACAACATCAAACTGCCACAATACAGCTCCCCTCTATATTCACTGATTACTTATTTGTTAGTGAGTGGCTGCACCTGTGTCTAGTGAAAGTTGCCTATGTGCCTCAGTGATGGAGATGCTGAAGGATGTCATGGGAAAGACGAGGGCTTCCTCAACAGAATTTAATTGTGCAGACCTTGTGTGTGAAATATAGCATTTGTAGGTTTGATTTTTATCCTTGATTCTTTCAATCCTTCTGAGAATGGGCAGCTGTGTCTAATATGGGTGACAGGTGATATGACTGTGGTGGAAAGTTGTCATCCAGGCCTGTGTTGGTGTCAGTTAATGTCCATATACTCACCTGTGAGTTCTAAGAGAAAGAACAAGTTTGCAAGCTCAAGCTGCTAAAATAAGGCTTTTCTGCAGGGTTTCTGGGCCCATCTACGCTTGACAGCAGAGGGTTCTTGGGATCACGTTGAGTTCACCAAGGTGATTCGGGCAGCTTATAAGGATGCCACCTGGTCAGCTCCCCAGGGAGATCTTCCGGGCACGACCTCGTGGGTGGAGGCCCCAGGGCAGACCCAGTACACACTGGGGAATTATATTTATTACCTGGCTTGGGGATGTTTGGGGATCCCACAGGACAAGCTATGGCCAGTGGGCTTGGAAAGAGAGGGCTGAGCTGACCTTCTCAGCATGTTCACTGCTATCACCAGGTGAAGCGGTGAGAAGATGTCATGCGAGGTGAATGTGAGTGTGAATGATCACTGTAAAAATATCAACCTACTGTAAGTGTTTCTATGTAATGTATAATTATGCATCTTTGACTTGCACATGCAATCAGGGCCATCGGAGGGGCATGGATACCCTGACAGACTCAGGAGGCCCAGCAGGTTACAGGAGTCCTTGCATATGCAGATGTATAAAATAATATAATGTAAAGGGGGCCCCAAGGTGACATTTTGCCAGGGGCCCCAGAATGTCTAGCTACTCCCCTGCATCCAGCTACTGTGTGCAATTCTAACCCTTTATCTCTTCAGTTGTTCGTATTCCTATTTGTTTTTCAGCAAGTGTTATGTGTTTCCAACCACAAAGTTTTCCCCTTCAATTTAAAAAAAATGGTTGTTTGAACTCTGAACACTGCAACCCTGGAGTGTACATTCAGAATTGAGGATGGCTATATGGACTCGTATTTTGTTTGCATTCTTGCAGTCCTCAAAAGACCCACCTAATCTTAAATTTAGAACTAGTGAACTTTCTGGGGAAGCAAAGTTGTGTTGACTAGAGGTCTGTCCTTGCAAAGTGCTGCAGGCAACTTGGTGCTATACACAAGGTGAGATAGAGTGTAGGGCAAGGGTAGGAAATGGGCCCTTTACTTAACGCATACATTTTTAACAAGATGGAAATAAACCACAGATACTGTCACACAGCCATTAATATAACATACTTTAAAAATGCAGAAGAATCTCACTCTGCGAGAAACAGATACACATCCAGTGAGATGTTCAGTCGATGAGACAAAGCAGACCGTTGCTTGCATGCTTGGAATTGCATTTTTCTAGGAAGTAAGCATTTTTTTAGTAAGTTACAAAAAAAGTTTTGCCCGCCATGGTAGTGATAGTAAAATGTTTTTAAGTCACTTGACAAACAACCAGCCTCTTGAACTGTTAGCAATATTGTTCTTCTCTTATCAAGAAAAAAACGGATTTTCTACGGATGCTGTCAAGGAAAATTAATGTCTGAATAAGCAGTGCTGATCTGATGAAGCTAAAAAATGATTTTCTTAGGAGAATGGCCTTAGCCGAATAATTCAGTATTTTAAGATTGTTATAAAAATTAATTTGCATATTTTACTTTGTGTCCTGAACTTACAGGACAGGTTTCACATTAGGGAAATTAAATCCTCCGTATTAAATATATGCAAATTTGACAGTGGCTTATTAAAAAAAAAAAAAAGAATGACAATGACTTGATGACTTGCTGTCTCCATTTTATACAAACTCTAAAGGCATGTACATTTATTTTGCTACAAACTACTATAAGCAATCTCTAAACGTAATGCTATTATAAAGAAAAATATTTCGGCCATCAAGATAACTTTGACAAAACAGTGCTAATTGTGAGCCTAACGCCAATAAAATCTTCACTATTTGCCTAATAAAAAGATTTGAATGACATCTGGTGAAATACTGGACTGCGCTAAATCAATGATTTGATTTAATCAGGAAAGGGTGGGCTTTCCTGATTGAAATGTCATTATTAGCAATACATTTTAATACTTTGAGCTTGCAATTTAGAGAACGGGAAAGAAAGTCCAGTAATATTGATTTAGAAAGTGCCTGATTTTATAAAGATAACAGGGAAAGAGGCACCAGTGAATATTTTTAATAACAATTTAGTTTCTTTTATAGTAACGGTCAGGGTATCCTATTCAAATCCAGGGTTGGCTGATGGTTCCTGAAGAAATTATTTTAGACTCGGTAGCTACAGTACATGATAATAATCAGGCTTCCATACTACTTTTAAACTGAAAAACCAGGCATGACAGTGTAGTAACAAACAACGTCATCAGCTAGGCAGCTAATTAAAGTACTTGACAAATGCTGACTTTTTGAGTAACAATAAACATTGGCTTCATTTCATACTAACTGTATGTTGTAATTTAATACCATTACATCTACTCTGGATCTGCAAGGAGAGCCAAGACTGCATGTTTATGATCACTGCACACACTCTCTTTGCCCAATGACCTTCCTGGGAAGTGTTTCTGGCTACACATACCAGAGTCTGACTCAAATTAACATTTTGTCTCCAATACTGATGCAGATTAAAACAAACAAATAAACAAACTGTTGTACCGATTTGCGGGCGAACAGGGAAGCAGGCGAACCGAGCCAGGAATTCAGGCAAACGGGGTTTGTTATGACAGAGAGGAGGGAAAACAGGCAAAACTGCACACAACGTCAATGACCGGACTGGGGAATACTGACTCAGACGCCGACTAAATACACAGGATAAGCAGAAAACAATAGGCAACAGGTGATGACAATCGGGAATTAACATGAGGTAACGAGGTGGGCGTGGCACACACGAAGATCGAACGAGCAGGTCATGACACAAACTAATCAAGATGATGTAATTTTATATGGTTAAAATTTAAACATACACTGGTATTTTATGTTTTACTCATATGATCATGTCAGTTTTTCAAACTCAAATAAACAACAGAAACGTGTAAATATAAAACAAGCCAGTTACAAGTAACCTTGCTCTCACAATGCTGAATTCTCACACGAGCAAATTTAAAGTGCATTTTCTGTTCCACTTAAGAAAATACATCATAAATTGAATGTGTTCACACACACACACACAAACACTTTTTACCTGAAAGTCCATTTTTATTCACAGTTGGTTATTAACTACTATGTAGCTAAACTTACAAAGAATCCCAGGCTTAAAGTGGTAAGCTACAGTATAACACATGAAGCATAGCTTCTCAGCATTTTCTCCAGTAAACGATCTCTTTTTCACATAATAATTTTTTAAAGAGATATTGTCAATGTTTCATTGGTAGGTTTGTGGCCAATGTTGATACATTTGTGGAATGTCAATATTAGCGAATTTTATACGCAAATTTTTGTAGAATTCTGAGATCTCCAATTTCCTCTGTCTTTCAGTCTTGGTGAACTATTTTGATTCAGCTCAGCTAAATAAGAACATAAGAATGTTCTTATGATCACCAATCTTGGTGAACTATTTTGGTTCCTTACCCTTGACTGGGCACCATCGAGAGTGTCCTGACCAGCTACATTGTTTTGGAAACTACAACATCTCCATCCACAAGACTTGACAACATAGAGGGCATGCAACCAAGAAGATCTTTGGGACCTCTCTGCCTCCCCCCTTGATGACATCTTTACAAAATGGTTTATGACAAGTTTCCTGCATTGGGGAGGCTGCCTGCCACCCTTCCCACAGTCTCTCTGCCCCTCATCCATCTGGTAGAAAATACCGCAGCATTTGAGCCAGTTCTGCCAGACACTGTAACTGCTTCTTCTCCATGGCCATCTGGACTCTTATCTGGTTGCTGCCGCCCTCCCCACAAATCTGAATTTCACACTAACTCTGACGACCACCAGCACTTTGTTGGTATTTGCTCCATTATTGCACTGTGTCCTGTATTTAACTTTAATATTTATTTATTTATTTCTCCTAAATTTCACTCTGCAGCTGCAACAGTGCCCATTTGTACATTCCGACATTCCAGTGTTTCCTTTTACTTTTGTGTGTTAATGTTTGTAACATGCCCGCCCCCCCCCGGGTTCTCCCATCGTTTGACAGTTCTTCCCATCTGTGTCCATGCAGTGCTATGGTGGCTATTCATTATGATTAGAATGGCTGCTATAAGCAGAAGATCTTGCCCGCAGATGATCCCCAGCCCATGTCAGAGTGCACAGTGCCTGTCAAGCATTATAGATAGATAATAAGGTGCTGAAGTATTTTATCCAAAATGAAGAAAATTATAACAAGGAAATATAAATATTACCAAACAAAGAAGAGAAAATTACTTCAGCATCAAACTGATATATTTTTCTTATTCTCTTTGTTTGTTTGTTTACTGGACTATTTAGTGCTTTTATAACTTTAAACATCAGTTGAGAAAAAGACTCAATTTATTTGTGTTACACTTAGAGATTTCACAGCCACCATAGTCTGTAAGATTATTAATGATTGTACTTGTACAAGACAGCCGTGTTGCACATTCATTCAAGGTGAGGTGAATGTGACCAGAATAGCAGAACTGATACTGTAAAATAGTTAGGCAATTATGTTTTATTATCACCTGGTGTCATTGGAATGACTAATGAACTGTCAAAGGAAAGACATAAGTAATAACTTAAATAAAGATATAAGGTCTTTGTGACTGCTGACAGCTTTCCCATGATACATTGCTACAAGCATGCCTGACTGCAGTTCATAAAGACTCTTCTCAAACAGCCCATGAAAATGTCCAATTCCATGCAATAGACATTATGCTGTGTTCCTGTTTGTAGAAATTACTCAGAGGCATACTAAGTGTGAAGCACTTATGTTTCATTAATTTAAGAAAAGTATAACAATTATACATTTTTTCCCTTTTACTTTATGTGTTTTATTCTTTTCACATAAACCAAGTGGGGTTTTATTTGTTTATTTTGCAGGATGCTGTACAGTAAATACAGTACTGTGCAAAGGTCTTAGGTAGTCAAAGAAAATGTTTAAAGCTATTTTTCTGGGTAGTCAGTGTATATTTGCTCAGAAAGCAAAACAATTTATCTTTATAACATATGCAAATTAATAGTAACACATTAATCAAACAAACAAACAAATAAATAATAACATGTTCTCCAAAAAGTTCCTGGTATCTTGCTGGATGGCTAGAAGAACAGAGCTTTGGTTCCCAGACCTCTCCTTAGGGGCACCTCAGCCATTCCATGTATTTGTTACATTTCACCACCAGCTCACTTAATTAATGAACTTATTTAGTTAAATAGTAACTGAATGAGGTATTAATTAACTAAAGAAGGTGGCCAAGTAAAAAAATTACATTGGCGATTCGGACAGTGGCTTCAAATGCTGGGGTGACTTCAGATGATGTTTTGTAATGGATTATGTGTGTGTGTGTGTGTGTGTGTGCGAGCGGGTTTACCTATCCTTATGGGGACATAATATCCCCATAACGTGATAAA
>JAOYFF010018570.1:0-22033 GCA_025773925.1 Cryptomyrus ogoouensis
GTGGGATATTGTGAAGAGAAAGTTGAGAGACGCAAGACCCAACACTCTGGATGAGCTTAAGGCCGCTATCGAAGCATCCTGGGCCTCCATAACACCTCAGCAGTGCCACAGGCTGATTGCCTCCATGCCACGCCGCATTGAAGCAGTCATTTCTGCAAAAGGATTCCCGACCAAGTATTGAGTGCATAACTGAACATAATTATTTGAAGGTTGACTTTTTTTGTATTAAAAACACTTTCCTTTTATTGGTCGGATGAAATATGCTAATTTTTTGAGAATTTTGGGTTTTCATGAGCTGTATGCCAAAATCATCAATATTAAAACAATAAAAGGCTTGAACTACTTCAGTTGTGTGTAATGAATCTAACATATATGAAAGTCTAATGTTTATCAGTCCATTACAGAAAATAATTAACTTTATCACAATATGCTAATTTTTTGAGAAGGACCTGTAATGTCCATACAGAATTGAAAATACGAAAAAGTTTGATCTTAATCTAACTTACTAGCAATGAAAGAATTGCATGTGCATAACATGCGATGTTGGTATTAATATCACACATTATCCAGCCCTGTAATATACCAGTAATTTTTTTAATTCAGTACAAAATACCTCGCTTTGAGTCATTCGGCACCGGTCCCTGTTTTTACGCCAGTGGAAAACAACACCTTGAAGTACTGTCCTTTTGGTACTGTAATTTTTGGTATTCTGTACCATCTAGATGTCCAAAAGAGTAATTTGTATATGTCTATGTGTCTGTGCTCCTCCCTCCACACAGCTGCTGCTGGAGCACTTGGAGTGCCTGGTCTCCAGGCATGAGCGCTCACTGCGGATGACCGTGGTGAAGAGGCAGGCTCAGTCTCCAGCTGGTGTGTCCAGTGAGGTGGAAGTGCTCAAGGCCCTTAAGTCTTTATTCGAGCACCACAAAGCGCTGGATGAGAAGGTAGCAGCTTGTCGTCCCCTTTGTGTGAAACCTTCCTTTGCTTTCACTGTGTAAGTCTTAACAGCCAGAATGATCAACTTTCACTGTAATGATCATCAAAATGTGTGCCGTTACACATGCTATTTCAGATGGGTTATGTTGAGTGTATGTTCAGACAGGTCCTCCGTAACCTTGGCTGACCAGTTTTCTGGTTCTTGCAGCCTTTAGGGATTGCCCTCAAGGACTGGGCTTCTGTGTAGGTAGTGTAAGAAGGTCTCTGTTCGATTTGCCCTGTTCAGGTGAGGGAGAGGCTGCGAGTTGCCCTAGAGCGGTGCAGCGCCTTGGAGGAGCAACTGACATCATCTAACAAGGAGGTAAATGCTTGTGCCAGAATGTTCTACAGCTGTTGTGGGCATGGAGTGCCCCAGAGGGACCAGTGTATCCTACAGGCCAGCAGTCATATTGGGTAGGATTCAGTACCCTGGCCGGTTTACCCGCGGGCTTTAACCCCATGTCATTCAGAAACGTCACATTTGCTCAGCATCCTATATATTTTTTCTACATGGCTGTATTGATTGGGAAAGTCAGTTTATTAATTCTGCTATGACTGGAAATTTATCAGTGGTGGAAAAAAGTACTCAATTTTCATACTTAAGTAAAAGTTCAGATACCACACCATAATGTTACTCAAACAGCCATTCAGTAAAATACTACTTTGGTAAAAATAAAACAAAAAATACCTGGTTTTAAAAGTACTTAAATAACAAGTACTACACATTGAAATCTATAGATTTTACAAAAAGCAGCTTATCCTTTTAAATTGCCTCAGGGCATGTTTTCATATAGCGTTGTAAGTTACAGTGCAGCACAAGAACAAGGAAAACTCAAGTGCATGTTTTTATTCAGGAAAAGTGGTGGAAGTTGCAGAATTTCCTGGTAAAATTAGTGGAATTATTTTGTAATAACATTATTAAAGCCAAATATTGATCTACGGGCCAGATTTTATAATGAATTGCATACATTTCACGTGTTGGTACTTTGAAAGCAGTGGTGAATGAGCCGATTAAAACCCTCATCCTTCACTATGGAAAATGGCTGATTATCCTGTGCAGTCATCAGCATTACTTCAGTAATAGTATTACTGCTGTTACTTTTGAAATGAGTTTAAATAAAGGACATCAATTTTGTCATGTATACTGATATATTGTACATCTGCATATTGTTTGTTCTGTCTTCATAAAGACACTATATAATGCAAAATGATAAAGAATCATCGCTCAATAATCGGCAGAGGAAATCGTGATACTGAGTGGAAATTGTGATACATATTTTACCCAGAACTGTGCAACGCTGCTTGGGTTTGCTGCATTCAATAGTTTTTTTCACTCACAAATTTTTACGCTTTTAGAATACCTATTTCTAGGTGGATATTAGCACTTGTCATGAACCATAACTGATATGCAGTGTTGAATCTGGATTCTTATCGATGTGGGCATAAAGTCTCTCGGTTGGGCTTCTGTTAAGCCTCTTTATTCAATACTGTCACTGGCTGCTCAGAGTTGACAAGGTTGTTTTTTAAAATTTTTTAATTTTTTTTTCTCCTTATTGCAGTTGGCCTTTTTTCGAGAACAAAACAGCCAGAAGAAAGCAGTGATAGGCGGAGGGGTTGAAGTCAACCATGATGCTGAGAATGTTCCCAGCACGAACGGCAAGGTAAGCCTGCACTGTTTTGGATGGTGACTCACCCAGGAGAAACTTGGACTGCACTCAGTCCAAAGCCTTGGCCATCTAATTTCATCGACTGTTTGTATCAGTCTGTGCAAGATGGTGCATCATTATTAAGGTAAGGAGTATTTGGATTCCACTACCACCTGTCTGCCTGAAGTGCTGACTCTGGGGGACAGCCAATGACCCTAATTAATCAACAGGGCATGAAGGTCTCACTGCAGATTGTCCTTCAGTCTCAGCTGTCAGCCTTGGTGTTCTCGGAAGGGCTCCAGTGTCGGAAACCCTTTGGCAGTGCAGGCTAAAATGCCAATTTGTAAATTTGGAGCTGCACTTTGTGATACAGTGTTCCAGATCTGTCACATGTACACATTATTAATCATGATCTGTTTGCTGTACAAATCAGCCTTTCTGGATCTTCCATACAAGCAGAATGTTTACTTCTTAGTCACTGATTATCTGCTGTGATTTTATTTACTTTTGGGGTTGGTGGGGTTTGGTATTCGAACATGAGGGTTATTGTTTCACTTGCAGTAAAACTTTAGATATGCATGAGCTTCCGTGTTGATGGTTTTAATGGTTAAGTGCCTTGGGTAGTTGAAATGAGTGTTTAGCAATGTGAGCTGCACTGATGCATGTGAATTGCCATCTAGTGGCTGGAATGTAATTTTGACTACAACATAAACGAAGGGCGGTTGTGGAACCTGGCAGAATAGAACATCTAGCTGTATAGCAAGCAGCTGGGATTGTCTCCCTGTCTGGATATTGCATACTTTTGAAGCTCAGCCACAAAATGGCTATGGATTTGGTTCATTCTACAGCGGTCATCAGATGGGTCTCTGAACCATGAGGAGGACCTCTCTAAGGTTGTGGAGCTGCAGGAGGTAATTGATCGGCAGAACAAAGACCTTGGGCAGATGAAGGAGCGCCTGTCAACACTCTCGAGCCGGGTGGCAGAGCTGGAGGAAGACCTGGACACTGCCCGCAAGGACCTCATCAAGTCAGAGGACATGAACACCAGACTGCAGAGAGACCTTCGGGAGGTGAGCGGAAGTGGGTGTGGTGGCTAAGGGGACAAGCGTGATGTGACTGTCTCTGAAGTGGGCGTCTGTGCCCAGCATGCTGTATATGTAAGGGTCCGTTTTAAACATGCCCTTCCAGTCCATGGCGCAGAAGGAGGACATGGAGGAGAGAATCACAACTCTAGAGAAACGCTACCTTGCCGCTCAGCGTGAAGCTACATCTGTACATGACCTCAATGACAAACTGGAAAACGAAATTGCCAACAAGGAGTCCATCTTTCGCCAGGTGAGCTCCATCTGTCCTGCCCCATCTGCTAGAATGTCTGGAATGTAGAAATTAACTTTTTGTTTTTATGAGAAACAGATTTTTGAGCATTCTGGCGCATGTTTCCATTTCGTCTCATTTTAAGCTGTGGATCTGTTCTGCCGTCTCTTGCTGGTGGAAAGAGTAGCCAGCAGAAAACTGGATGACAGCTTCCTTTGACGACAGGAAACTCCTGTGGTGCTTTGGCAGGGACTCTGTGTGTCTGAGCCCAGATCAGCGGTGCGAGCGGCAGGCCTGAATGGGATGCCTCAAAGCCCTGTTTGTTTTTTGAGATGCGCTCAAAATCACACGAGTCCCAGCCCCTGAATGGTGTCAGACTTCCTAGTCTTACTCGTGCTGAAAGGCTCATTGTGGGAAAAGAGGATTTCAAATAGTAAAAAAGAATACAAATACTTATCATTAGTTTTTTTTCATCCACATGAAATTAGAAACAGAATAGCTGCCTACTGGTTAAATAGTTTGTGGAATGCAATTTGGAGATAGAAGGTGATTTAACAAACTGTCTCTTTTCCCCTGCAGTGTGTGTATATTATTTCGTATTTTTATTTCAATCATTTGCGCTAATGGCGATGTCCATGGCATGGAGGGGTTGTGTGGAAAAAACTGATTTATTCATGGTATGTTCAGTTGCTGTAACAAAATGCTGTATGCCCCCCCCCCCCCCCACACACACACACACACACACACACACGCACTGATGTGATTTATCCAAAATCCCAGCGAGATGTGTGTGTGGGGTCGCCAGTGGCAGAGTTTGTCATGTGCGATACGGGTGCAGCTCACTCATGGCTTGTGACTTGGTTCTCCCTTTGCCAGTCAGAAGATAGGAACCGGCAGCTGCAGGAAAGGCTTGAGCTAGCAGAGCAGAAGTTGCAGCAGACCATGAGGAAGGCGGAAACCTTGCCAGAGGTGGAGGCGGAGCTGGCCCAGAGGGTGGCGGCTCTCTCGAAGGTCAGTCACGTGTATCCCCAACTCCAGTTCTATGTATTTGATCTTTTTATCTTTTTTTCTCACGTCACTGACCACAATAAGTGGTCAGAAGATGCACGGATGGGCTGATATGTTTCTTAAATGCAGATGCTTCTGATTGGCGCCAACTGTTGGTAATATGTTTTTAATTGCTAGAATTGCTAAAATGAGGGTTTTTTTCCTAAATTCCTAAGTTCATTTGGTTTTGGGGTAGATGTTTTTCCATGCATGTATATATCAGAATTTATATTCTAAGATGAAAAGTAAAATTTGTATTTCTTCAATGTTCAATATGAGTAACTCTTTAGGTAAAGTAATAAAAAAAATTACCACAGATATTCATTAATTTATGTCAGGGGTGGGCAGTTTTATCCGCAAAGGGTTGGTGTGTATGCGGGTTTTCGCTGCAACTCCCTAATTAGATTACGAATTAGAAGAAGGTGCATGTCTATTAATACAAATTCTGCAACTGGGGGTGTGGTGCAAGATATAGGTATGTTTTTTTAGCAGTGACATGCCTAATGCATATGCTTTTTATACTCAATTTTTGCTTTCCTGTCCAGATGAGACTTTATGTAAATGCTGTAAAGTCCAGATCTGTTGACGTTGCCTGTTTTGATTACATTTAGGCTGTGAAGGTGCGATTGACTGGCATTATGCTCAATGTTCTATCCTCTCTCCTATCAGTTCTACAGTGGGGGGCAGGGTTATGTATGTTCTCGTCTCAGTCAGTATGTCTCTCTCCTCTGGTGCCCCCCCCCCATGTAACTGTAATAACTCTGTGGTGTTCCCTTCTCTCTGCGGTCAGGTCTGTACTCTGTTTTCTACTAAACTGTGTCTCTGCCCTTCTCTCCATGGCTCCGCTGCACACGCTACTGTCTGTAGCCTCTCCAATCTGTGTGTGCTGACTCTGGCCTTAAGGAAGCTAAGTTGCAGAGGAAGGTAGAGCACAGCTCAAAGTGCCTCGCTTGCTTGTTGCCTGTCGCTCCTGCCCTCATTCCCTCCTCCTCCAGACATCTGCTAACTCATTTGCACAGAGGTTCAGGAAACAGCTGCTTGTACATTGGCCTCAGTATTATAATTATTTTATTATTAGTTATGGTGAATGGAAGCACCTCAGTTCTGCCAGCCTTTCAGTCATCTATCTTTATCCCTTCCATTTTGAAATGGGGGCTGTGAAAGAATGGAGCATTAGGATAACATGGAAATATGTCACCACTCAGAAGATGAAGTCATTGGGGGGAGGGGGGGACCTAAAGCCAAATGGACCTTCCTTTACCTCTGTCTCTTGTCCACTAATTCGGAGCCTTAGGCTGCTAAAACCCTGCATCCTGCCAGGCTCCCCTCGTCCCTCTCCAGGTCTGTTTACTGTGCCAGTGTGTCTCTGAATTCGATACCCTGCTTCCTGGCGCATGGTGCTTGTGGGCCAGCTCCACCTCCCTCCGTCTGTTTGGCTGAGTGTCTGTGCGTCTATCTGTCTGTCTGTGTCTGTACATCTGTGTACGTGCAGGAAAATGTACGTTTTCACATATGTGTGTGGGTGCGAATGGAGGTCTGACTGCAGCCTGTCCCTGCAGGCTGAGGAGCGGCATGGAAACATCGAGGAGCGACTCAGGCAGATGGAGGCCCAGCTGGAGGAGAAGAACCAGGAATTGCTGAGGGTGAGGGTGTGTCCGTCAGTGTGTTCCCTGGAAGTCCATTTCGTGGTGCTTTCGGATGCCATGCAGGAAGTAGCCATTCATTATGTAAATTAACTTTTTTTTTCGTATTCGCACCTTTAAAACAATGCATTTTCATTTACCGAGCATAAAAGCTGCAGGCATGTTTTTAGCAACTGCATCGGTGTAGGCCACACAGAAGGGTTTTAAGAGCGGGACTGTGTGTTTTTCCTGGAGAGAGATTAAGGACTTGACCCAAAATGCAGTTGCACCTGCTGCAAGTGGTTCTTGACCATGTGTTTTTTAATGAGAGGCGTAAAACCAGCTGAAATGTTGCTTATTTCTCAGGCCCGTCAGAGAGAGAAGATGAATGAGGAGCACAACAAGCGCCTGTCTGAAACAGTGGACAGGCTGCTGTCGGAGTCTAATGAGAGGCTACAGCTCCATCTAAAGGAAAGAATGTCTGCTCTGGAAGACAAGGTGGGCTCATCCTGACATGCTGGACTCGTGCTTTCTTTCGTGGCGTTTTCACACTTTCATTGTGAACTGTATTTTGCATCTTGTCAGAATGCACTCATTCGAGATCTGGAGCATACAAAGAAGCTGATTGAAGAGGCTCACCGTGAGAAGGTTGGCGTTGCTCCCTGCGAACACCCCCAGCCCACATTCATATTCATAATGCACGATAATTGTGCCCTATTATGACAACTGTTGTATTCTGTTACTTTTTTGCTGAGGGAAATGTAATATTGCTTACCAACATTTTCTTGTTCATACTTTTTTTCTTTTGTCTGTTGTATATGTGTTGTATTTATAGCATCTAACACTGTCTGGGATTTAAAGCTGTCAAACAAAATTAAAAAATAGACACATACATACATGCATACATACATACATAAAAATCTAAAACTGCTTTCAGGAGCAGCTTCTTATCGAGATAGAGACCATGAGAGCAGAGAATGAACAGGGACGCAGCCGGAGCAACTCCATGCTGCATCATGGGTAAGTGGCACATCAGCTGCTCTCACTTGCTTCGCTCTCCTGTATCACCACCCCTTCCTTTAACTGCATTTGGTTCATGTTGCAGCCGCTCCCACCTGGTCAGCACCCCGGACTTCAGGTACCCGGTGTCTGCCTCCTCCATGATGGACAGCCACTCCGAGCACTATAGCGGTGCGCTGGTGCTGAGGCGGCCGCAGAAGGGCCGGGTAGCCGCTCTCCGGGATGAGCCCTCCAAGGTGAGCTGCTGAGTGCTTTACCAGGGCTTTTTCTCAGATGGTTACTCTTTCAAAGTGTATAGGAGTAACTGATTAGTAAACGACACCAATTCTGAGTATAACCATGGCTCAAATGGTGGTGGTTTACCTGCAAAATTTTTGACCACCCCCCCCCCCACGCACACACACACACACACACATTTTTCTGCTTGACTTCATGATCTGTCATTTGTTATTGTGACAAACATCTGAAATTTCCTAAAATATGGGGATATTTTCGGTCTCTCATCCCCCTTACTTCCAGGTGTATGGTTAATCCTCTTCAGGGCTATCAGAAATCCTTTATTACCCTGGACGAAATTGTTTAGCAGCTGCGTGCAAAAATGTAGCAGCCATGTGCCTCGTAACGGGAAGTCAGTGTTAAATGTTGTTAAGCATCAAGTACAGTGTTATGTTTTAACTGTTAATCTTTCTGTGAATAATTAAATCCAGCTGAAGCTCCCCTTTTCTTAAAAAGCACCAGACTAATGGCAGGAATTACTTTGCTTTTCCTTATACTAGCATTAAGTGTGTTTGAGTTAATTTTTTCATTTTAATTTCCCTCCCCTCATTTGTGTTTTTTTTTTTTTTTTTTTGCTGCCGCTTTGGATCCCAGAGGCATGTAAGTGGATGAGCGGAGATGGCGCCCGCGAATCCGCCAGCTCTGTGTGAGGACAGGGATCATGCGTGTGCCTGTGTGCCTTTGACCAGCTCTGTGTGAGAGGGCATGGATTGTGAGTGTGCCTGTGTGCTTTTCACCAGGACTGTGTGAGGACAGGGATCATGCGTGTGCCTGTGTGCTTTTCACCAGGACTGTGTGAGAAGGCATGGATCGTGAGTGTGCCTGTGTGCTTTTCGCCAGCTCCGTGTGAGAGGACAGGGATTGTGAGTGTGCCTATGTGCTTTTCACCAGGACTGTGTGAGGACAGGGATTGTGAGTGTGCCTGTGTGCTTTTCACCAGGACTATGTGAGGACAGGGATCATGCGTGTGCCTGTGTGCTTTTCACCAGCTCTGCGTGAGAGGGCATGGATTGTGAGTGTGCCTGTGTGCTTTTCACCTGGACTGTGTGAGAAGGCATGGATTGTGAGTGTGCCTGTGTGCTTTTCACCAGCTCTGCGATGCACCTCAAAACATGCAGCTGGCACATGCCTTCTCACACAATGTTCAAGGTTGCCCTCACTGCCCCATTGTAGGAAGTGAGCGCTGCACTGGTGCTGTTTGCTTGCCAAGCAGCATGCTGCACGTCCTCCCGCATGTGTGCAGAGATGCTGCTCACATCAGAAACCTTTCTGCAGTGAAGTCCTGCCTCACTGCTTACAAGTCTTATCACAGCTGAGCCTTTTCCTGAGTTAGCTGATGTAGCGTGATGACATTGCTCCTGCCAGCAACCAGTCCTTATTAAACGGGTCTCCTCAGTGCATGAACTTGCTGCAGTGTAGCCTATCGGCAGTGGACTGTCCTGGACCTGACAGTGCGGCCCGTCTTCCTTGCAGGTCCAGACGCTGAACGAGCAGGAGTGGGAGCGCGTGCAGCAGGCCAACGTTCTGGCCAACGTGGCACATGCCTTCGAGAGCGACATGGACGTGTCTGACGTAGAGGACGATCGTGAGACCATCTTCAGCTCTGTGGACCTGTTGTCTCCTGCTGGCCAGGCTGATGCCCAAACCCTGGCTCTAATGCTGCAGGAACAGCTAGACGCCATCAACAATGAAATCAGGCAGGGCTCCCATCACCAGCTTTGCCTCGTTTTCAACTTCATTTGCTTAACAAGTTCAATTTTTCCTGAACTCCGACAGTTCAGAACATTGTAATGTTTGCTAAATGTAGAGCTGCAGGATATCACATGGGGATATAATCGTGATTTGTGTGCATATGCCATAATCACCGGGGCTTTAGGTAACGGCCATATAAATTTGTCAGGACACCGGTTTTTCTGTACCATACATGCATAAGTTTACCTATGCCCACAATTTCATAAGCAGATTACTAGTATGTCTAAAATATTAATGAGTTTTATATTGCGATGCCCAGAAGTAATCTGTATAAATGTGGCATATCCTTATGTTTATGAAATTCAGTTAGCGGAACATGTGACATACTGCTGTTTTGGTAAATCATATGATAAGCAGTGAAGTGGCAGTGAAGAAAGAAACAGCTCAGCAGCCGCAACATCTTTTGAAAGACAGATGACATTGCTTGTATGCTTTTCACTAGCTCTGTGTGAGGACAGGGATCATGCATGTGCCTGTGTGCTTTTTGCCAGCTCCGTGTGAGAGGACAGGGATTGTGAGTGTGCCTGTGTGCTTTTCGCCAGCTCCGTGTGAGAGGACAGGGATTGTGAGTGTGCCTGTGTGCTTTTCACCAGCTTTGCGATGCACCTCAAAACATGCAGTAAAAAGACGTTGGTCGTGTGGTGGTATTTTTGCAGTTTAAAATCTGACGTTTATTAAACAATGATATGCTGAATTTATACACATTAATAATTTTTGGGCACTACGGTATTTCAGGCATGCTACTAATCTGCTTATGAAACTCTGGGCCTAAGTAAGTCTGTATAGTACCGAAAAGTTTTTACACCAGTCGTCTAAAGGCCTGGTGATTATTGCGTATGCACCATTTAGTTGTGCAGCCCTAGCTAAATGGGTATCGGATTTTTTAAAAATTGAATCTCTGAGAAAGGTAGTTGAAATGATTGAAATGGAGGCTGTGTAGTTATTAGCTGCTAAATGGTTTCAAGCTCTTTTTGGATGTTCTGTAGCAAATGGGTCACTTTTTCCTCCTGTAGGATGATCCAGGAGGAGAAGGAGAGCACCACGCAGCGGGCAGAGGAGATTGAAAGCCGTGTCGGCAGCGGTGACAACTTGGGAGGGCGATTTCGCTCACTCAGCTCCCTCCATCCATCCTTTGCGGGGTCCTCTCAGGCTGGCTCCTCACCCCCGGGGTCTGGCCACTCCACCCCATGCCGTATGCCTCGCAGCCCCAACCGGGAGGTTGACCGAATGGGTGTCATGACCCTGGTGAGGCATATTTCGCATTCTATATAAAGTACAATCCACCTCCCCTTTTATCTTTGCCGTATTGTTAGCTTGTTTTGGTGCATTTTATCAGCATGTTAGCTGCATGTGCTCTAGTATTATAATTAGGGGTGTAAAAATGCATCAGTGCATCATGATGAATTGATTAAGGTGGCAATTCAGTTGCATTAATCTGTAACGTTAAATTTGCTTATTAATTTTTGGGCGCAAAATCCTCCTTAAAGTCCTGTGTTTGTGTTACGCACTCACTTGCTGCAGGTTGATACACAATGTAACAGTGCTGCATGCAACTTTCCAAGATGCAGGATGGCAGGGGAAGGCTCGTTAATATTCATAATAATGATTATCTTTGTGCTGATGCTTTTGGGAAGCACCCTTCTTGTAGCACAAAAACTGTCAAAAATTTGATAAAGTGTTGACCATTACTACTACGAGGTAGCTAACTAGCTAAGTAAAAAGTGACTAGTTTTAGTTGTGTGTGTATATATCTGTTAACATCGGTATTGGCCGATATTTGTTACAAAAAAAAAATCAAGATATTGCCATTGGTCCAATATGTCACTCTTTTGACCCCTATTGCTAGCCAATATTAAACGTATTCAGTATTCAAAGTTAGCATGACAAAGCTAAAGACATAACTGCTAAAATCATGGAGATGATTGGAATGAATGAACAGCCATTTTCTGTAGTGGCAAACGAGAGATTTTGTCTGTTCATTCACTGTTTATAAGAGGTCTCAAAGTAATGGCCCACGATTTATAAATCTAACCCGCAGATTGATATTCCACTTTCTACAGAATAATAAATAATGTAACGTCATTCTGCTAATCTGTGCCGGCAAGCTCACCGCTTGTAGTGAATCATACCTTAAATAATTGTAATCGAATGCCTTGGGGCCAACGATTTACACCCCTAATTAAAATCATTGTCTTAATTTGGCAGCTTGTTATTCATTACTGTTTTTGTGTTACACCAAAGTCATTGTGTTTCTCTGGTTATGACGGAACCTCTAGCCCACATTAACACGTTTTTGTGTCCCTCAGCACTCCTGCTATGATCCGTATGTTACTGAGACCTCCCTCTCACATCAGACTGTAGCTTACCTGCAGTATTCCTCCACTAGCTCCGCCCCTCCATATAGCTATGCACCGTGCTACATCAAGGTACTGGCCAGTTCCCCCAGTTTACTGCTCAAGTCTGCGGTCCTATTCACACCAGTGAGGGTGAAGCTGTTTCCGCACTCTCAGCGCACTGGCCTGTAATAGATGAGCCAGCTCCCCCGAGTCTCCTGCTGAAACTCACTTGCTGTGGTCACCTCTGCTTGGCTTCCGCATATAAGCCCTGCTCTCTTTCTCTGAATTCTCTCTCCGTGTGTACAACCTCTCTGCCCTCCATGCCCATACTTTTTTTTTTTTTTTTGGAAAAGGAAACATGCTATTAAACTATCAGATAAGCTCCTTCCAAAAAAAGCCACTTTGAAAATATTTACATTGGAAATACCAGACCCAAATGAACCTATAACGGTCTGTTTACTGCTCTGTGGTGCTCCCCCCCACCATATTGAGTCTACCACAGTGCCCCAGCCAGCTCAGATTTGCGAGCCATGTCATAGCGGTTGGTGTGAATATGGCCCCAGAGTTGAAGTCACTGATGACAGCCACAGCGCTGCCTGCTGGTCCTGTGTGCTCAGTGTGCCTCCCACCTGTCCTCTGTGGCAATCAGCTGCACGCCACAGCACCTCTCTCCTCAGGTTTGCTGCTCTTAAGGCAGCCGTGGATGTTGGCTGCTGACTGCTTCCTTTGGTCCTGTCCCCCCTGCCCCCCGTCCAGTCAGTGGGCTGGCGCTGCATCTTGCTAAATGCTGTTAACTCTTCTGCTTCCCTCCTGACCTCTTCCTATCATGCTTCCAACAGCCTAGTGATTTACGGAAACACCGCAGGAAGGTAATTGCAAGAAATAATCTTTGGCCAACAGGGACAATTACAGTATTTTGTGTAATGTAGTCTTTTTTTTTTTTATTACTACTAAAAGTTTAGATTTCAAGAAATGGCTTGAGACTCAATTTAGTAGTCATTTAGTAGATAAATGAATGTATTTGCTTCTGTTATACTGGGCTGTGCACTTAATTTGATTTGCCTGCAGCATTATTTTTTTTTTCTTTAGCAAATAAACAGTAATTTGTAGTGCTTGTCCATGAAGTTATAGAAGAATGTGCTTGAAACCATAGTGTATTGCACTAAGTTTGCTGCACTAACTATTCATTTTGCTTATATTCCAATCAAATGAAAAGAACAGTGTAACAGTTCAGTGCCAGTTTTAAGGTTACGGAAAATGCTACTCCAGTAGGGCAGGTAACATAGGCTCTTACCCTTTGGCTGTATTATTGCATGTTTCTCTTTGTCTCCCCTTTGCTCCAGACATGTTAATATACAGTGCCCTCCATAGTATCTGGGACAAAGACACACTTTTCCTTGATTTACCCCATGAACAACACATACATGATTAAAGTGCACATTCCAGACTTAAAGTTGCATACCTTTCACCATGTAGAAATTACAAAACATTATATACACAGTCCCCCTCATTGCAGGACAGCATAATATTTGGGACATTTGGCTTCACAGCTGTTTGTGATTACTCTGGTGTGTTTCATTGCTTCATTAGTGCAGGGATAAGATACCTAGGCTTCTACCATTCGGAGTCTGTAGTTGCCATTGTTCAACATGAGGAAAAGAGCTTTGCCAATGAAAGTCAAAGAAGCTATTATGAGGCTGAAAACCTTAGGATTACAAAATCAACTGTCTGGAATATTATTAAGAAGAAAGAATACACTGGTGAGCTCAGTAATCGCAAAGGGACTGATGGGCCCAGGAAGACCTCCACTGCTGATGGCAGAAAAATCCTCACTATGGTAAAGAAAAATCCCCAAACGCCTGGCCAATGGATCAGAAAGTCTTCTGGAGGCCAGTGTGTCTTTGTCAGAGATTATCTGCCAAAGACTTCATGAACAGAAATACAGTGGCTACACTGCAAGATGCAAACCACTGGTGAACCGTAAAAACAGAATAGATAGATTACAGTTTGTGAAAAAGTACTTAAAAGAACCTGCAGAATTCTGGACAGATGAGACCAAGATTAACCTGTATCAGAGTGCTGGCTAGAAGAATGTGTAGAGAAGAAAAGGACCCGTCTAAGATCCAAAGCATACCAGCTCATCTGTTAAACATGATGGTGCGGATGTTATGCCTTGCACATGTGTGGCTACCACACTTACCTTCATTGATGATGTAACTGCTGATGGTAGTCACACAATGAATTCTTAGAAGTACAGAAACATTTCATCTGCTCAAGTTCCAGTAAATGCCTCAAAACTCATTGGCAGGGCTACATCCAGCCCGAAGATAATGATCCCAAACATGCTCCTAAAGCAACACGAGAGTCTTTCAGAACTAAAAAATGGAAAATTCTTGAATGGCCAAGCCAGTCACCCAATTTAAATCCAATTGAGCATGCCTTCCATATACCGAAGAGGAAACTTAAAGGGACAATTCCCCAAAACAAGCAGAAGCTGAAGGTAGCTGCAGTAGAGGCTTGACAGAGCATCACCAGATATGATGCTCAGCACCTGGTGATGTCTATGAATCTCAAACGTCATGTAGTCCTTGCATGCAAGGGATATGCAGCAAAGTACTAAATATGACTGCTTTAATATGCACACCATTGCTATGTCCCAAACATTATGGTGCCCTGAAATATGTGCACTATGTATAAAAGTGCTGTGATTTCCACATGGTGAAACTGAACTTGTGAAACTTTTTATATTAAAATCTGGAATGTGCACTTTAATCATGTATTAATTGTTTGATTTGAAATTTTAAGCTGTGGAACAGAGGGGTAAATCAAAGAAAAATGTCTGTCCCAAACGTTACAGGGCTCTGTAGGTTTCCAGCAGAAATAATGTTCTGCAGCAAAAAGTTTTTGAATGTTGTGGAGATTTAGGTTCTGCATTTAGAGCAAATAACGGTACAACTTCTGACCTATAACAACTTGCCCCCCACTGTTGAATCTTCCTGCAATGTCCTACCATATACTTGCTGCTCCAATCCCTAATACAGTGTTAATGTTGCCATCCTTACCCTTGTGTTCAGTCTTCACAGGATGACAAAGCTACAATAAAATGTGAGACCTCTCCTCCTTCAACCCCCCGGTCCATTCGTCTCCATGGGGGGAGCATTCATGCAGCCAGTCATGAAGACCTCAGGGATATCAGAAGGTACTCTAGTGACTGGCCGCCCAAACATGGCTGTGACCTACATGCCATGATGCAGGTGTTTCAGGCTGTGCATCAGAACATGCTGTTGCTGAGTGCCATTACTAGTCTCACTGTGTTTCTGCTGTGCAGCACTCCCAGCCTCACCGACGGCCAGGGCAGTAATCCCAGTAGCAGCAACAGCAGCCAGGACTCTCTGAACAAGGCTACCAAGAAGAAGAGCATCAAGTCATCCATCGGGAGGCTTTTTGGAAAAAAGGAAAAGGGCAGACCAGGCCCCCTTGGCAAAGATGGCTCCAGCCAAGGTTGGTCTTATGCTTTGCTTCTGCTCTAATATACAGCTTCTGTATCAATCTGCTGTTCAGAATTGATCTATAATGTAAAAGTACAGTGAAGATTTGAAGTATTTAATATACACCATGAAATATGTGCCAAAGGTATATGGACACCAGCTTATCCAAAGTCTTATTCTAAAACCAAGGGTATTTATATTGTTGCTGTAACGGCCTCTACTCTTCTGGGTAGTCTTTCCTTTAGATGTTGGAACATTGGTGGTGGGATTTGCTGCCATTCAGTTTGAGTGATCATATCCTTTTTGGTGAGCTTGTGCGGCTTACTGCTTTGCATCTGAATTTGCTTAGACATTTTCACTTCATAATGATTTCACTTGCGGTTGACCAGGGCAGAAATTGGGAGAACTGACTTGTTGGAAAAATGGCATACTGTAATAATGCCGAGTAACTTCTTCCATATGACCACCCATTTTACTGCCATTGTCTTACTGGAGATTGCATAGCTCTATGCTCAATTGTATTCCCTGGACAGGGAGACTGCCACACTCACTCGTCTCTCGTCAGTGCAATAACTCAAAGTATTTGATGGCTTTTTCAAACTTTGCAGGCACATTATTGAGCAGTTTAACTGGAACTGATCAAATTTTGAGACAGATCGCACCAAAATTGAAGTCACTCTGCATAGTGATGGCAACAAGGCCAGTTTCAGACACTTGATCCCATTAGTGTGATGACTTGAAGTTTTTGAAAATCTACCCCACCCAAAACTGAAGCAACAGCACAAGGTGGCAGCAGAGGAAGAAAAGGGAGGCTGTTCCATTTTGGGAACACAATAAATCTGAAAATATGGATCTTTTTTAAACTTTCCAGGAATATTGTATCGTTCAGTGGTTCTCGAACTGTGGGACATGAGATGATTTTCTGAATATTCTAAAATAAAGTTCTTCTATGGCAACTTTTTTTTTTTGCCTGGGCAATGTATGTTGCAGGTCGAGTAAATAAAAAAATTTGTGGTGTTCGAATGGTGTGATCCTTAAAAGGACAACGGGAGCCTTTACGGAGACAAAAGTGGATACAGGCAATAGAGAGAGCGCAACAATTCATACTCTGAACTTTTTTTTGGTTCAGCATCTTATAAAAACTTAATCCAAAACTGCTGAAAATAAATTCTAAAAACAAAGTAAAGCTTAACCTTTACTTTATTTTCACTTTGCCTACATAGTATTTTTGTTCCATTCTTTTTTTGAAACCGGTGGAAACGTGGGCCGGTTCTCAAAAGGCTCCAAGCGGGAACCAGCTCCAGCACTGGCTCTGTGGTGGTGGAAATGAGGCAAAAGTGAGGCTGTTTATAGAGGTTTTTGCGGAGGTGGGGAGAGCGTCGGTTAGGCTTGGGTGGTATTATGGTACTATTTTCGGTTGGTGAAATTATTGTTGGGAACCTGTAATAGCATTGCTTTTGAAAATACTGTATAACATGGATACTGCTGAAGCCTAGTGTGGGGACTAGAGATAGAGGATCAGAGGCGAGAGGAGTAGTGATATGATTATATTTGACTGGGGGAGACACGGTGGTCTGGGGAATACATTGTTGTCATGCCTTTGTACAGACAGCTTCGAGATACGCCTCTTTCAGCCTTTGGTATTTCAGCAATTCCTCTAACTGCTCCTATTATGTGTGTCCACATACTTTTGACTATACAGTATCTCTAACCATCAATTCATCTAATTCATCTGCACTTTAATTCATGTATTGATCTAAGGTGGCATTTCAAATTACATGTCTGTTTTAAAACAAGCTTAAGCTTTACTGAAGCAGCACCTGCTAGCAATGTCATGATCTCCAGCAGGTACACCTGACACTGAAAACTCGCCATCAGATGCCTTAGGCCTTGGCAAGCTGGGCAGCCAGGGGGAGAAGAACAGGAAGCTACAGAAAAAGTAGGTGTCCCTGCTCCTGCCCTGCATGTTGTGATTACCCCCTTCGGCATGTGGTTCATGGTGGTGTGGCACTGGGATTGCCAGCTGCTATTCAGGCTGACCCTGCCTGCCCTTGTGCTTTCTGTCATGGTCCTACACCACACGCACTTAAATTAAATGTCACATTGGATAGTGGTAAACGTCTGTCATTGCTGAATTCATTAATTCATTCATCACATCACAGTCATCTGTGTGTTCTTTTAGCAGTGTTTTTATTCCTTTTACAATCATTTAATTTATTAAAGTATATTCATTTTTAAACTGCTTTATTAATAAGCCAACAGTAGTTCCCATCTTGGGAAGTTTAACCCATTTACTTACCAGTATAGTTTCATAACCACTGCATTTCCTGATTTATTTATTCATTTATTTTTGTATTTATTTTAACTCACCAGTATTTCATTTTAATTAATCTTGTATAAGTATGCTAGTCTCCAAATTTTAGCTGTTGCTTCAGCCATTTAGTTTTTATTTTGTTGAATTTTGTTCCTTCTTTCCCCTTATTTTACTCCATTTTCATATCATAGTCCAAAAACTGGGTAAGTTCATTCGTTTTGGTTTTGCTTCATCTTGCATTAACTTTATAGCTGCTGTTTCTCTCCATTCTTTCTGCTTCAGGATGTCTTTTGGCATGTTATGCTCTCGTAGTTTCTCAAGGTCCCAAACACTCATCTTTCCAGTTTAGTTAAATATTAAATGTACACAAAACATGGTTTGTGCTTTTGAGTTTGTGATGCATGCATCTCGACACTGTAGTTTGAATCCAAAGACTTTTGGGCTCTTTCTGTTCATTGTCAGGCAGCAGCAAATTGTCAAATTTTTTGAGTCTCAAAAATGGCAGGATTGACATCTATACTTGAGTGCACCCTGTTTATGAATGTACCCTTTTACTAACACTTAACTGGGTTCTGCAATGCAGATTCTCAAAACTGGACATGGGGAATCTAGTTTGTTCTTTTTGATATTAGAGTACCATTTGTTTGGTTTTTCATTTGACTACTGTTGGTTTTGTAATATGCGTACTGTATAATTGTTTGGGCAGTTTCAAAATCTAAGCTACAGATTAATGAGATTCCCAGTGACCAAGTTTTGAGATTTTTTTTTTCTTTATTGATTTCACTTTGGGCTGGAGTTTCCTGGAATTTCTGCTGTCACAAAGCATGCAAATGACTGCATCAGGGACATCGATTGTGTTATCCTGTAACATTTTAACGTGTATAGTACCTTGTTGTGCATTGCTGTAGGCTTTGCTGTCACGCTGGGTATGTTACCGAAAACTTGCTGGGTCACTACATTAATATTGTGGTTGCGGTAGGTGGAGAGGAATAACGAAATGAATGATTTAGACTGCTATCACCTTCACCTGCACAGTATCATTTATCCGAAGTATCTCTTTAATCTGATATTTGTTAGTGTCTAGAAAGCCAGTTACCCTCCCTGCACATTACTATAATCCAATTTCTAACAGTAGGAAGTGATATGATGACATACATGAGAAATTACACCTTTTATTTTAACAAATGTCCATCCATGCACTCCGTTAAATCATGTAAAAAGATATGGATTCAGAACTCTTTAGGGGGTCTTCAGGCTCGCATTGTTGACACGGTGACATTGTCCTTCGTGTGTGTGGGGCTGTGCTGTACTGGCACCTCTGACTGGAATTAGTAAGTAGAGCGGCACCAATCCCACTTTTTCAGTGCCAATATGATCCCAATACCTGAACAGAGGGTATTGTATGATATAAGTACCAATCAGATACCAGAGCCTTTTTTTAGCTAGTAAATACAAATTGGAAACAAGTGTCAAAAAAGCTTTGTCAATTAGCCTACTAGAAGCATACATAACATACTGCTCCACCTAATTTGTACATCTTGCTTTAAGTGTTTTTGAGGCATTTGCAGCTCAATCTGAATATATTCCAAGCAAGTTTACACAAGCGGAAACTGCTTAAAATGCCCCACAGCTTTTTTCCCACTGGCAACAGCGTCACTTACACTTCATTGCAATAGCAGCCTTTCATGTTTCAAAAGCTGTGGTGAGTGTGCAAAACAGCCCAAGCTAGTGACTCCCAAAGTAAACAATACTTCAACCTTTTGGTTTTCTCAAGTATAAAATACTTCTGGATTGAATACATTTTTCTTTGCTTTGCAAGCATGCAAGTCGCTTTTGCTATCATCACCCTTTTATCAGATGTTCTTGCGCTCCTCCTCCTGCAATGGGTATGCACATGATGTCACAGCAGGCAGACGTCACTGCGTTCACACCCACTGAGTGGCAAAAAACTGAGTGGCAGCGTTAGTGTGCAGCCTTTATGCTGCGAGCTGTCATGCGATTGATTGATTGTACAAATTGATTTAACAAGAAGACTTTTTACAGACTGCCAAAAACTAAGATAACCGAGTATCGGACTTGGATCAGTCACATATTACCGATATCCAATCCTGACTGTCAGATCGGTGGCACCTTTATTAGTCAGTTGACCAGGTAGACTGACTGTCTGTTAGCTTGAATTCTTGGAGTGTCCAGGGCTTTGCATTTGCTTCAAGTTTTCCTGTGTGGTTTTTGTGTCAGTTGGGTTGAATTAGGTTGCATGTGGTTGATAACTAGAAAAGTCACCAAATGCTGACTCTGCTGTCACCTCCAAAAACAGCCTGCTCACCTTGGTGATTGTTGATATGTGCACCATATTGTGGCAGGCATGAGCTGCTAGAAGAGGCGCGCAGACAAGGTCTGCCGTTTGCCCAGTGGGACGGCCCTACAGTGGTGGTCTGGCTGGAGGTAAGTCCGCAATCCACTGTCTCCCATTCTGGATGCTGGACATCTTCATGTGGTCTTTTGGTGAATCTGGTAAATTCATTGACTTGTATAGAAATATTTTAATGGAGCTTGTTATGAAGCATTACATAGGGCAAGTTTGGGCCACATTTACAGTGTAGTTGAGGTTGTGAAGTTGACCGGTGGTGCTCTGCCGGTCTCCTCAGCTGTGGGTGGGAATGCCCGCCTGGTACGTGGCCGCCTGCCGTGCCAACGTGAAGAGCGGCGCCATCATGTCGGCACTATCGGACACAGAGATCCAACGTGAGATCGGCATCAGCAACCCACTGCACCGGCTCAAGCTGCGGCTGGCCATCCAGGAGATCATGTCCCTGACCAGCCCATCGGCACCCCCTACCTCCCGCACGGTACGTCTCTGCTCAGGCTCTGCCAGTCACTGGCACAGAGAGGCATGCACCAGAGTTGACTCGCGTGGCAGTGTGTGCCTTGTGGGGCCATAATGCAGCTCAAGCAGCCCATTTATCAGCTGCCGTTTAAGACAGGGGAGGGCAGTCTTATCCGCAAAGGGCCGTTGTGCATGCAGGTTTTCGCTGCAACTCCCTAATTAGGTCACTAATTAGAGGACTGATTGGCTGAAGAGTCCTCACACCTGGGTTTGAAGAGCTGCCCTAAAGGTTACCCCAAAAACCTGCATACACACCAGCCCGTTGCGGATAAGATTGCCCACCCCTGGTTTAGGAAGTTGGCTGTGTTGTTGAACTGGAAAAGGCCTGAGTTAGTTACATGTCCTCTTGACCTGGGCAGAGCTGTGTCTTTCCCCGTCACCAGTGGTATCATCTCCAAGCACCCCTGCTGGAATGTGTAGCCTTTGCCCTCCCTTGGTCTTCCCAGCTGCTGCTGGCTCTCACCACCGGTCCCCACTGGTCAGGGAGCAGTAGGCTGCTTCACGGTGTACATGTTAATCTGTTATGGCTAATGTAAGAACTAAGGAGGGTAAGGTGCCTTCACAATATACCTCTGTGAAGATTAGTACTGATTCTAAGACTTGCGCTGCCATTTAAACTCCCCAGACTAAATTCTTGAAGATGGATGTGGGTATTTTCATTTGAAACACTAATTCTGTTCCTCTTTTCCACTGGTTGGCTCATGCGTGTTCCTGCATTAACATTCAAGCTCACTTCTGACTGCATGATTATGATGATTCTGCTGCTCTCCGCTGCAAATTACTTTGATTAAAAGTCATCACTTACTCTCCTATAAGGCTGGAATCCTGTACAAAATGCACAAATATGCCTGTGCTTTGCTGCTCAGTAATGACATTTTTGTGCTTTTATTCTGCCATCCTTCCCATTTTTCCCTCCCCCCTCCCCCCCTTACTCTATTTGCGCTTGCCATTCTTTCTGGGGGTCATGTGATTAGCCCACGGGCAATATATGGGTCACGCACGAAGAGATGGAGAGCCTCGCGGCCACGCCACAGACGGTTAGTCATCCAATCAGATCACTGCTGGATTAAATCTACCACTGCTTTCTTGTGAGTCTGTCTGTCTCGTGTATGTGTGTGAGTGAGATAATATATATATACAGTGGTACCTCAGAACTCTGAACTTAATCCGTTCAGAACTCCGGATCGAATCCTAAAAAGTTTGAGTACTGATCGAATTTTCCCCATAAGAAATACACAAAAAAATTATACCTAAATATGTTTTTTTTTTTTTATAAATTAACCGGATAAAACAAGAGCATATACTGTACTAAACACATCTAAGCACATTTATCAAAACAGTAATTTGTAAAGTAAG